>WYDI02013741.1:0-44530 GCA_009867235.2 Psittacus erithacus
GAATGGGTTGCCCAGGGAAGTTGTGAATGCTCCATCCCTGGTGGTGTTCAAGGCCATGTTGGACAGAGCCTTGGGTGACATGGTTTAGTGGGAGGTGTCCCTGCTCGTGGCAGGGGGGTTGGAACTAGATGATTTTAAGGTCCTTTCCAACCCTAACTATTCTGTGCAAATACCCTTAAGATGTGATGCTTTGGTACTACTCCAGACTTGGATCACTTGTAGGTATCGTAGCTTTGAGAAACCATTAATGTATAGGTTTGCTAGCACTCCTCAGCTGCTGAAGTGCAGCCATGTGAAACCTCTGTTTAATAAGTCCGTTGGGTTTTTTTGGTGATGGTTCTTTTGTTGGGTTTTTGGTTTTTGAGGCGTGTGGAGAAAACATAATTGGTGAGGAATACTGTCAGTGACTCTACTCTGTGAAAGAAACATGGCCAGTCATGTTCTGCTTAAATGCCCTCTCTTGGGTGATAATAAAAGCAGTGCTGCTATGCAGCACTTTTCATCAGCATGCCATAATAGTTTTTGTAAAAGCTGTATTATTAGACATGTTTTACGGAAAGCAGAAACTGACACAACTCAGTGTAGTGGCTTGTCCCATGTCACCTTACCATCCACTCATAGAGAGGTTGGCTCTCTGTGGTTGATTGTCCTCAGTAAGGGCGGTATTTCGTCCACTTGGAAGGTAACTCTTAGCTTCATATATTTCTTGTATGTGCTTTTTCATTACAACATCCTTTTTCTGAACAGTTTAATTAAGTTTGAACTTTGATTTCTAGCTCAGAAAGTTTGCTACTGCTGGGCTTTTCTTTTGTTTTTCTTTTTGCCTGAGAGGCTCTGAGCTGGAGGAAGCAAAACAAACATTAAGTATGTTCCAGTATTATATGAGAACTCCCTGAAACTCACAAGGCTTTTATTAGTAGACACAAAATTTATTTTTGCAAGGGTTGTTTTCCTTTCTTGTAACATGTAATTGGCTTGGTGCACTTGGACTGATGCATTAGAAAAGATGTGGAAAACCCTCCAAAATTGCGTGTTAGCAATTTCTCTGGAATTCAGTGGCACTCAAATGCCGCATGCTGCATTATAGTTAATATGATTAGATGCTGTCAAAGTAGTCAAGATTAAAATGTACATTGGGTATCAGTCCTTATATAATGTGAGTTATAGATGCTGAAACATTACCGGTATCAACATTATTACATAATTACAACTTCTGGTTTTTGTAGCTGGCAAAATACCAAAGCAGTCAAATCCTTAGGGCTTATCCTATTGTAGAAGGTTCCTATATATGATAAAATTGCTAACTTTTCTAATAACTTCTCAAACATTTGGATTTTCTCCAAATATCTTTGCAGTCTTGATTCTATCTGCAGGATGGTATGCAATTTCATATAATAATATGTCGTTTGGCTCTATCCTGGTGATTAGTAATCATGTACATACAATATATAGCACTTTTTCTACATTGAGTAAGATCAGAGTGCAGGCATGCTTACTGCTGTTTTTTTGGGCTTTTTTTGTTTTGTTTTTATTTGATTTGGTATTTGCTTTCTGTGCAAAAGTTGCTTAGTAACCGCAAGGAAAGACTGATGCCTATGTTAGAACTATTCAATAGGATTTGCTTGAATGTAACATCTCTGTTGCATTCACAATCATCTTCTTCAATTTACGTACATACAAAAAGGACATAATGACCTATTGACTTTTCACTCTTGTTTCAGGCTTGATTAGTAGTTGCAAAATGCTGTCATACCTACTGATGGAAGTCAGTTGGCAAGTGCAAAGTAGCCTGGGAGTCAGGAAGTGCAGTTGTTGGCAGAACTAGAGTTGTCCAACCTTGGATTTAGTAAGGAGTAAGAAACCTATGGCATGGGTGCCAGCAGTGGCTTGTAAGCAGATGCTGAATGTGTGCAGCAGTGCTGCCATAACATTGGGAGCATGGACTTCTGAGAGGTACAGCGTCTGACTCCTGTGAAGTATGAAACTGAGCAGGAAGATCTGTCTGATGTGGAAGTGAGATGTTGATGAGAGGGTTACTGACAGCCCTTTCACTGGCTCTTTGAAAGGTAGCATTATCTAGCCTCTATTGAATACCCACCAGCATGCTTAGTTTGGAATGGAAAAATGCAGACTGGCACACTGCCCTTCTTAAGTGGACAGCCTTGCTTAGTTCAGGTATGGGTGATAGCAGATAGAGCTTCTCCTCTAGCAGAAAGGGTTAGTAGATGCTGTGCTTCCAGAGACAGAGCAGCTGTGCTGGTGAGGCTGTAAGGGTTTGTAGTTAATGCTATTGATTGCAGCAGGACAAAGAGCCCCCCAAAAGAGGTCACTGTTCTTGTGTGTACACTGAGCAAATGAAAAGTACACAAGAGTCCCTACTGCAGAGCTCACAAAAACTAGCAGTGACCTGCAAAGTAATGAGCAAACAAACTAGCAAGTGTAGAAAAAACTGATGTAATTTGTTACCTTATGTTTCCTAAGTAGGGTAGTAGCCTTCTGAGTGTTACTGGTCATGGTGCTGTCTGTAACATTGCCCAGAATAAGGTCCCTGCTTCAGGGTTATCCAAGGTCTGCACTGCAGGCGCACAGACGAAATGTTTGTTGCACATTATTTTACTAGTACATTTTTATATTATGCTTTTTACTTACTTGAAGATAAGGATATATGCTGACAAGGCTCATGCTGAAGAATTCTTATTTAGCTCTCTGATCAAAATTTAGGGCCGCTGTCTACCGTACAAACTCATTTTGACAGATATCCAGCTT
Source organism: Psittacus erithacus (assembly GCA_009867235.2). NCBI lineage: Eukaryota > Metazoa > Chordata > Aves > Psittaciformes > Psittacidae > Psittacus > Psittacus erithacus. The sequence goes on from WYDI02013741.1 coordinate 2,767, forward strand.
GAACAGTTCCAGAATCCATTTGTCATTGTTGCTTAGAAGCATTTGATGGTTTTGATGCATTTTCAATCACTGCTTACAGCACTCTGTAATGTTTTCATGGCACTTGGCTTGGTGGTCCTTTGCTGCATAGGTGTTTTGTGGCTTTTTCATTCTGCTTAAAACACTCTCTCCTTGCAGCAGCTGTGACTTGTGCCCATCTAGGTAAAAAGATAGCATTTTTATTGCTGCTGCAAACCTTTTCTGCACTGGGTGCCTGTAGGTACCTAGCAATACAGCAGCCTGAAAGCCAGGAGCGCTGGTTGCAAAGCCTCTGTGGGGGCAAAGTGAGACTAATGCCTATTTCCAGCCCCTCTGGTGAGAACTGCTTGGAGCAGAGAAAACCCCCTCTGTCCTCCCCAGCACGTCAAAATCCAGCAGCTAGCTGCTAATTGCCTTTACAGTGATTCACATGCCATCTGCCATTGCTGAGGTCTTTTGTCATCTATCATAGGCTCTAGGCGGTTCCATAAACTTCATGTGGTTCTTCTGTCAGTGACACCAGCTCAATGCAGCATGGTAATAGCAGCGACACTGCTACATGCGGAAATTAAATAACTGTTTACGTGTTGCCACCCTTTCTTTCAGCTTTGAGAGGACAGCTTTTTCTGGGATAAGGAGGGGGAAAAAAGCAAGAAAGATTATTTCAACTGTGTGCCACTAAGGGTTCCCCCACACTCACAGAAAGCAACTCATGGGTGGTGGGACAGAGCTGTTAAAAATAATAGAAGTGCAAAGGTTTATTATGTGTTTGTGTATCACACTGCATCTGCAACCCAGGGGTGAGCAGAGGAGAGTGTGACCTGCCTGCATGGTGGCTGGGGAGGCAGTGGGAGCCCTGCTTGCTGGATGAGGTGAAGGTGCTGGTCCTGTTGCAAGTAATGTTATGGTTGCATAAGAGTACTGGTGCCGTGACTGTCAGAAACACATAGGAAAGACAGGACTTTTCCCTCCCTCTGCTTCCTTGTGGCTGGAAACAGAAGCTTAGTCTAAGATGCTGTTATTTACAAATCTGCATGACCATGGAATCTCTCTCCCCCCAACTCCAAGGGAAGAGTGGGGCTCCCACTTTTGCTTGATCCTCCTTTGTTTTGTTCTTAGTTCTTTTTTTTTTTTTCTCCTTTGCCTGCGTTTATATTTTGATACTCACTCCTGCTTCTACCATGGCTTTAAATAATTAAACGCTTTATCAGCATTTTCTAGAGCAAGCGGATGATTGCTGAAATGGCACCTTGTTTTAAAGTAGTCTCTTCAAAGCAGAGATGCTGCAGATCTGCTTGTTTCTTTCCCCCATTCAAGCCTTCTTTGAGAATGCTGATACGCATTGTCTGTAAGCAGGCGCATGAAACAGTTTAATATGCTAACGTGTTAGGTGAGGATATTATCCAGTCAGTCCATCCAAAGCTGCAAACCGAATACTGTTTTTCCAGGCACCCAGGCAAGGCCATTGGAGGGTGTTGTAGGCCTCAGCAGCGCAGGCTGGCTTGCATGCCGGTGAATAAATTAATCAATCTAGGAACAAGAAGTCAAAAAGGTTACTGGTAATGCCAGCCTCCTCATTCCCCAGGCAAGCTTTCAGCAGCTGTGCTGCGGGTCAGTTAGTTCACATGGCTTGGACAGGCAATGGCACTACTGTATAATCCTCACAGTTCCTTCTAAACCACTGTGGCACTGCTCCTGTGTGCTGCTGCGGGGCTGCTGGTGCACAAGTTTGTTTCTGGGTTTTATTTGGCTTTCATGTGAAAGAAAAGCTTTTGGCTTGCCTTTTTATTTCTTATTAAGGGTGTGTAATTATCGGAGTCTGGAAAAGCCACCAGGTTTATCCATCCCGGTTCGCTGGCATTGACAAGGTGATTAGAGCCGTGCCTCGGTCAGCCGGAGGATCCCCCCAGGCCGGTCTCGGCTCACCCGTGGCCTGCGGGGGGAGCGGGCCGCAGCCGGCCGCGGCAGATGAGTCCCGGCCGTTGCCATGGCGATGGCTAATACAGTTGAAGCGCGACGAAGGGGCGCTGCTCCATGGAGGCTGAGTGGGGGGCCAGCAAGACCCCCCTCAGCCGGCCCAGATGGAGCTTACATTTCTTTCCTCTCCCCCCACACCTTCTGTGGTGCTCCTTCCTTATGGGCAGCAGCATCAAGCATCCGTGTCATGGGTGCCCATCCAGCTCTGCTCCTCCAGTCGCCTCCCGAAGGCCAGGGGCACCATATTGATGGCTTCACAATGGCAGAGAGGGGAGGGAGAAGGGGGCCCAAGGCTTTCATGAAGGAGTGTGCACCACTTGCCGCCGGGGCTTTAGTGGGTGTCATGGGATTTGTTTGCAGCATATGCGATGCTGTTAATGATTGAAAAATTACCACAACAATTAGTCATGGATCGCTGAAGGCAAGGCCCTGAACACTGTGGACAATATGATTAAATCCATGTATGTGACAATTAACTCTCCTGCAGGTTTATCCACCAAGGAGATGGGAAGAAGGTGGACACAAAAAAAAAATAACAGGCGAGAATAATGTGGCAGAATGGATCTGATACAGCTGGCACTATCAATTTTAATCTGACAATTAATCACACTTGGATTAATCCTGTTCTTATTGCACCATTCTGGTTGCCTGTTTATTTATACTCTTCTTCCTTTGTGTGCTACATGGAGGCATGACGGATTTAATTCCTGTCCGTTCCATGTTTTTAAATTTAAAAGGCAAATCCTTCAGTCATGCCATGTTGGAGGTAGTCTGTGGTGCAATTATCTCATAAAAAATGAGCAGAGTCCAGATGCACCATACCATGAATCCCCTTCTGTATCACAGCTGAGTAACTCTCAATAAATATTTGTTCATCCAGTATTCTCACTGGATAGATCTACTACTGCCTGTCTGTCCAGCCAGCCAGACATGTGCAGGCAAGTGATGCTTTGCTCATGTGCTTATGTTGCCATTAGGTAAAATCTGATGTGTGTTCGTTGGCCATGCTCATCATGCCCATGATTTTATTTTGAGGCATCAAAATTCTTTTGTGATGCTTAGGTGTTATGTTACTAGGAAGACTCAGACTGGAAATAGAAAAAGACCTGGTGCAGGAACTGCAGAAGCCAAATATAGATTATCTGGCATAAAATTTTTAAGTGATTAAGACTTTTAAGTGATTAAGCACTAACGTTTGCCAGACACTGCTGAAGTCTTGAAAGAGTGTGTATCAATAGGCACTCTACTTAACCAACTTCTTATAGCGCAGTAGTTTGCTTAACTGCAGTGTTGCTTTTCCTGCTTCTTGACAAGTCTCACTGGGATAGCTTCCTAGAGAAGTTGTGACTGCCTGGCAGTGTTCAAGGCCAGGTTGGATGGAGCTTTGAGCAACCTGGTCTAGTGGAAGGTATCCCTGCCCATGGCAGTGTGTTGGAACTGAGTGATCTTTAAAGGTCCCTTCCAATCCAAACTGTTCTATGATTCACAAACTGGCAAGTGCAGTTTAATGGATTGGACTAGCCACAGTTTAATTTCACCTGTAGCTACCACTGAGCTATCATCTCTACCTATCCTTTCTTGCTTGTTTTTATTTTATAAACTCTAAAAAAGGTGGTTTAACTTTGAACTCACTCAAAAGATGAATCTAGGCATTCTGTAAAGATTCAGTTTTACTGTGGCATATTACTGCTGTGGTCTGCAATGCTTAACATACTTGTAAGTATTCAGATTGCTAGTCTAAGTGTCATAACTTTCTGGCTTTTCAAATCCCAGTGAAAACATTGAAGATATTTAATTGTGTCCTTAAACAAGCGGACTTAAAGGCATAAGTGTTTCCATTGAAGTGACTAGTAAAATCCCTGCTGTTTTAAAATATCAGGGTTTTTATCCAGAGCCCTCTATTTATGTATCTTGAAAACACAGAGTGAAGTATAGCTGAGCCATCTTTTCAGAGTGATTGTTCTTCTACTCTTGCTGCCAGAGAATATAATCTGTACTCCTGCTCTGACCTGTGGGCTTAACCACAAAGAAGAGATCAAGTCCTGTGAAGTCAGTGGGCAATAAAGGTATCAATGACCTTATATGTAATTCAGTGCCCAAAGACACTTTGTCTTTTTTTGTTGACAGTGTAGCTTTCAAAAGGTGCTTCAGGGGAGGTACATGAAGCTAGAGGATGTGAATTTTGCTTCTTGTTTCTATTTGTGTGCAAAGGTAGCACACTGCAATGTGGATAGAGTGGACGTCCTATTCACTGATAGAATAGTACATCCTAAGTGAATGGCAAAAAAACCATGGCCCACGTACCTCTAGCATGCCAGAAAATTCGAAGTACATTCTAGTCAGTATGTCAGTCTCACATTCAGTGGTAATATCGGACATTATAGCCCAAATAAACCCAAATTTGAGTCAGAGCTGCTTCTTTCATTATGTCTTTCAGTCATCCCACATTACGTATTTCTGTGTCTGGGGTCCATCTGGATTTGGTTGCAATTACTCTTTCTTTTTTTTATTTTTTTTTCCCCCTTCCTCATTGAAAATCCCCAGGGAAATAACAACCAAAAATATTTTGAACAGGGAAGATTTAATTCCAAATGCTGATGCTGGATTCTGATAGATGTGTAGTAAGTACCAGGCAATAGGGCTCATCTGGCAATAGTTTGATTCTCTGAATGTCCAAAGCAATAGTAAAGGGGTTTCTTTTGTTTTTGTGGGGTTTTTTTTTGTTTTTTTTGGTGGTAGTGGGTTTTGTTTTTTTTTTATTTTTTTGGTCATGTGGTGAGATAAGTTTTAGGTTCAGATCCTTTTGTATGTTTTGGCAGCTCAAAAGAGGAGTTAAGTATATGACTTGTAGCAGAAGATTGCTGCTTTGCTGGGCAGCAGGGAAAAAATTATAAAATATCAAAATACTGTCTGTACAGGTGACATGAAATGCTAACAATATGAATTCAATTTCTTCCCTTATAGTCTTCGCCTGTCCATTCTCCTGATATAGTCTGGTGTTTTGCAGTTGAATTTGCTGCTGCTGTTTGATAGATAGCAAATACTTGCTGATTTGTAACTAATTGACAACTATGGAAGTTCCTTCTTTATTAAGCAATTTATCAAGTGGTCAGGAGACCATTTATGTAGCCTCTATTAACATAACACCAATAGTTAAGCGCATTAGTAGGAAGAAATTGCGAGATGGTTTGAGATGCATTTTTTAAGCAAACTTTGTTTCATTTCCTCCGAGACTTCAAATCGCAGGGGTATGATGCTTCAAAGCATTATTTCTTGGGGCTTCTTACACTGGATGACCATTGGGCAAATGCGCATTACATTTTACACCAATCAAAGTTTATTTAAACTTAATTAAGTTTCATCAGAATACTTTGCTATGCCTGCATTATAAATAGAATGAGAATGACTTGGCTTAAATTTGGTAACAAGAATAGAACTTTGTTGTGCAATTGCAGCATCAGTAAGTGCTATTGGCACACTTAAAATTGCAAGTAGATGCTTCATATGTAACAGCGCTTGCAACCCATGTCAAACCTGTGAACAAGAGCATCGTTAAGAATTTTGTGCTTGTGGGTGTTGAGGTCAAGGAGCAGAGTGGAGTGTGCATGTGTGGTGATTGCTTGAATCAAAGTACAAATCAAAAGCATATTTACTCACTGGCAGAAGAGAAGAGTTTGGAATGGAGACAGGGTAAGAATCCTGCCAACAGGAGAGTAGATGTTTTGAGTATACAGAGCTTGAGGGTGATATGGTGAGCTCCCTTGTACTCGAACCTGAATCACTGAGGTGATTCCTCAGGTCTTTCCAATGCAGATGTTTCCTCTCTAGACCCATGTTCAAGCCCTGGTCTCCAAAGAGGAACAATTCTTTTTTATATTTTCTCCCTTCCGCCCCACTATGTGTTTTTCCACTTCTCTTTGCATGCATGGAGCTGGATGGTAACAACACAACACCCCAAGTGCCAAAAACATTTCAGTGTAGCTGTGAGAATAGAATTACCTAAGGTACTTCAGTGTCAAAGAGAATATAGTAATCCAAACATCCTTTTGAATCAGCAAACAAGGGGGAGCAGTGCACAAGGAAAAAGGCCCAAAACTTTGGAACTAAAACTGTTGAGAAAGTGTTCACATTTTGCGTTTTTTCCCTCTCCCCTCCTAAATGTACCAAAATTTTCCTTTTCCATTTTTTTTTCTCTTTGTGTTTTGGCAACAAAACACTACCTGGCTTCCCACCTGAATGTTACACAGTTTTCTCAGAGGGTCAAATGAAAGTTAAGTGACAAAAATAAGCACTGCATTAAATGCGTGGAGAAAATACCGTACTTCTGAATAGTTCTTTTATGCAATCTACGTAGAATTCAAAAGGCTTCCTTTCACTGTGAGCATACCTGTAGTGTGGCTATCCTATGAAGAGTAATGGAGGGAATTGTATATATAGATCCAGATGTGGCTGCCCATATTTGACAGTGGTGTGTTAGTTTTGGCTGTGCGCTCACTGGTAGTTGCAAGCTAGCTCCAGTCTGGAACCTAGTGAGACATATTAGCATTTGACAGTTCCTCTGCCACTAAGTTCTAACATTCTGGATTTTGGGTTGCTAGAGTGTTGTTATTAATTTCAGGAGTATTTGAGCTGTGGAAGAAGTAGGAGACATAGGAGGCTTTTTTGTTTGGAGAAGGTTGCTTGTTTTATCATCTTTTGGTCAAGAAGTTGGTGGTAATTAAAGCAGATTTTTTGCCATGTGAAAAAAAGATGAAGGATGATACTGCTGTTCCTTGGGGTAGCACAACACAATTTCATGTGGTCTTTTTTTTATCTAAGTTCTATTTGTAAGAGTTTAGACCACCACTTGAACAGATTTTCTGTGGACTCTACTGTATCTACAAGTGTAGATTATCATCTATAAGGATGAAGATGGGATGAATGAAAAGAGAGAGTGTCATATTTTACTCCATGATTTCATGATGTATTTTTGATACTTTCAGGATGTAGTAAACCACTGAAGAGGTAAAGGACCAGGTTCTCAGCTAATGACTTTCAGAAAGTTCTTTCCTTAGCCAACAGAGAAAGAGCAATTTCTAAACAAACCAGCCATAACCTGACCTTTATTTCAATAATTATACTACTCAGGAAAATTGAGACCAAGATTATTGTTATTTACAACCTCTGAAATGGTTGTAAACAACCAGACAACATATAAAAAGTATGTAAGTACGTGCTTATGTGCATCTTTATATGTTTATATATTTAAGTACATAACACACATGCACACACAAACTCTTCCTTTTTTTTTTTTTTTTTTTTTTTCAGTACCAGAAACATTTTCTACAGGTAAAATCCAAATGAAGTTCTGGGTGTTACTACTTGCCTTTCTTAAAAGGTTCATGTGAAATCTGATGACTAAAGAAGTAGAAAAGAAAGAGAAATTATTTATTGAAAGCTATCTCTTTGTTTTTTCTGTGGAAATGTGCATGGCCAGCTAATGTAGTTGACTGAAAAGCCTTGCTTGTTCATATGGGATTTTTTACAGGCAAACTGCTGTTGTTAAATTTTCTGGGAGCATATAACATAAAAGGCAGTGGTTCTTAATTTGTATATGATTTGATTTTTGATTCTTAATTTGTATATGCTACACTTAGACATTAATAAGCAGGATGCAGGTTTTCAGGTGATAAGCTATTTGATAGATTATTTTGGTGCTTTCTGTCATACTGACGATGAGCTATTAATTTTTGTGCTGGTATGAATTGTTTATTACAAGCAAAGAAAATATCTATGTTGTGGGTTTTCATATATTGCTCAGTAGGAATCTTAGAGGAAACAGATCTACCTTTACAGCTTTTCCTGATAGGAGCACTATCATGTGGTACCAGTGAACACTAGATAATTCACCTGCGTGTGTGTGTTCTAGCTGTACCCATTCATAATTACTCCCCACCTTGGCTTTAAAAGAACCCAAGCCTTACAGCCTTGAAAAAAACAATGTGCATGTATATTTAGGGCATAACAAAGTACAGTTGCTGATTCAGTTCAGGCATTTGTATAAGACTAGTGCTTGTGTACCTAGTCCCTGAACAGCCTGATACATGGAGTGTGTTCACTTAGGATATTGCCTCACAGCACATTGTCCTGTGCATGGAACTGTGTAGCTTTCAGGAAATGGAAGTATATTAAAAATACATTTAACATTTGCACTTTACCACTCATAGCTGGCTTACAAACATCCACCCTTCCTAAGCAGAAGTAAATTCTTTGTCTGGCTGATTAGCTAGGGGGGAAAAAAAAAAGGAAATCTCTTGGAGACCTTCGCGGGGTCATTAGTGAAGCTTTCTTTTCAGAACATGAATACGCCACCTGCCTTTCATAGCCCAGGGGAGCCTAAAGGCAGTGTGTGTCTTGGAGCACCCCACAGAACAGCATCTGCATACTGCCAGACTGATCTGCTAATAGCCAAGGGAAAGAGAGAATTGATGCCAGGAGTGAAGAGAAATGCTGAAACCTTGCAAAGTGTTAAGCAGTGCTCACCTATTTATTAGACAGTTAATGCTGCCTGTAGTGTTACCAGTGGAGGATAAAAGAAGTGGAGCATGTTGCAGATTGTTAATTGGTCTTGGAGCTGCATGTTGTAATTACTAGCTCACTTTCTTTTCTACAGAGGAAAAAAATATCCCAGAAGGGACCAAAGCTGAGACAGTTTTTATCTGCTAAAAATCGTGTTATATTTTAAATGTTACCATTATTTTTTTATTTAAGAAAGAAAAATCATTTTGCTATCAGACTGATAACCTGCAAGAGGCCCCTTGTCTGATTTTGACACCTTAAGGATCATTCTTTGTAGGTGGTGGGGTGTAAACAAGTGATTTTCTATGTGCTTTGAAATAGGTTGTGTAGCATTCATTTGTCTCTGAAAGGAGGAGGGAGGTAATTTCAGTAGTCTTCAGTTTTGCTTTTCATAAATTGAGAGTCATATCTCTGTGTACAGACATGGTGTAAGCTTGAAGAGCATGTAGATGTGTTGGTAAAATCAATGGACAGAGCCACACTCAGCAGAGGTGAATAGCAGAGCCATGGGAAAAGGTGCATGATATTTTTATATTACGTGGTAACATGTCATAGAATACCAGGTTGGAAGGGACTACAAGGATTATCTGGTTCAACCTTTCTTGGCAAAAGCACTGTCTAGACAAGATGGCCCAGCATCCTGTTCAGCTGAATCTTAGTGTCCAGAGTTGGGGAATCCACTGTTTTCCTGGGGAGATTATTCCAATGGCTGATTGTTCTCATTGTGAAAACTGACGTAAAATCTATTACATTATATGCTGCACCTACAAGTGTACAACTTGTTTTCTGCCCCTTAGTTCCTTTGCCACTGAAACTTTATTTTAGACACTTACCCCAGGAATTAGCTGGCAGCTTTTTGTCCAGTCTCTGTGTAGAGCTGCACATGAGAAGATTCTTGGGGTTTTTTGCTGTCCCTTGTAGATTTTCTCCTCAAGGCTGTGTTACTTGGAGGCCTAATACTTCATCTCCAACCTGTGAAAACTTTCCAGACTGAAATGTCACAACCCATCATACCTGACAAGAAGAGGCAGATGACATTCATCTCCTCTGTTACCTTGTTTTGCGCAAGGCAAATGTTTAAAGGGTGTATAAATATGGTGGGAGAGATCTTCAGTTGGTGCAGGTTGTCATGAGTCCAGCTGACACGTTGTACAAGCTAAACAGCTGTCTATTTATTTACCTTCCTCTCCTCATTTGAAATGTCTAAGCATGTACAAACATCCTATCCAACACTATCCCTGGTTAACTAGACAAGTGAGTTATATTTTTTCTGTGGCGGTGGAATGCGGAGCATGCAACAATACTAATGCTGTTTATGTCTCTCACAGTGTAAGTGCAAGTGACGTATTTCATATGTTCTGCTGGGAACACAAATTCTGTATGTGTAATATGGTAGTGTTTTAAAAATTCTTCCACAAGAAGTCAATTTACTGGGCATGTACATAACAATTACACAAAGTAATTTAATTTTTTGTGTGGATTTTTTTTTTTAAGGATGGGTAGTTTTCAGTTGACTGTTAACTGACTTTCAAAATCTTAGTCTTCCTGTAGGAATAAGTTCGTTCTCTTTCCTCTGAGAGCTTCCATTTCATCATTATGGAAGAAGTCCTTTTCTGTGAGGTTGGTGAGGCACTGAAACAGGTTGCCCAGAGAAGGTGTGGATGCACCAGCCCTGGCAGTGTTCAAGGCCAGGTTGGATGGGGCTTTGAGCAACCTGGTCTTGTGGAAGGTGTCTCTGCCATGGCAAGAGGTTTAGAATTAAATGGTCTTTAAGGTCGCTTCCAACTCTAGCCATTCTATGATTCTATGATTATGGTCTTGCAGTTTGGTCCTCTCCAAGTATCCAGTTTTTGCAAACTCTAGATTCTTTGCCACCCACACTTTCTCTCAGTTGTACTTCCACTTACTCCCTGCCTCGCAGGCTGAGGACAAAAACAATTACAAAATTTAACTCCTTATTCTTGGGAAATGTCCTTTCAAGTAAATCAATTCACAATAGTAAGAAGGACAGTGGTTGATGTTTCTGCTACCGGACAGTTAACACTATATTTTGCCAAGAATTATCTAGGTAAAGGTTTCACTCTTAGTTTGAATGAGAAGTAGTTTACTGCCTTTATCAGGCCTGTCTGCTTGCTGCAGATTGATTGTAATGGGTTTGTAACCAGTTGTTCTAAAACTAGATTCCTTGATGCTGATGGACAGATTTATGGGGGCAGAGGTAGACAGAAAGGAGATGACTCTGTCATTCCCATTGTAACCATTAAGTGCAGTATGTGTTCTCATCACAGGAAGGGGCAGTAGGTTTGCAGCCCTCCCTCCTCCTCATGATTGTTACCTGCAGCCTTGATTTGTGTGTGCAATATAGAAAAGACAAATCTATCCCTGACCTTCGTGTTCCTCCAGCAGGCACAAGGACTTCCTCCACCAGCCCCAGCTCAGCTTTCCTGACACTGGTAGACCAGGTTTACCTCCCATATTAGCAGCAGCTTTGGCTTCCCCTCCATCTTCTTTGGCATTTAGGGTAGAGGTGGGTAGAACATAATGAAATAAACTTTTGGCTCCATTTAATGGTAATGTCACACTGCACACCATGTATTTTATGGCATTATAGCACTTTCAGGTGGAAAACATTCTTTCCATTACACATTTTTTCTTTTTTCTTATCTATAAATAAGGGAAGCTGTGTATTTGAATGAGTTCTTCTTTTACAGGAAGGCTTGTCTGTAGCCAGGGACTCACTGCATAAATGCCTCTTGCTTGCTTGAAGTAAAGACAGTGCCTAGAAAATAAATTTATTTGGGATTTCCTTCCTAGTTTGTCTGACAACGTAGCATGGTATCGTTAGGTTGCTAGAACACACGCTTTGCTAAGAGACAGGACAAGCTTCCAACTGTGCATGCAGAAAGCATTTGAATTTGAATTTCAATTAATTCACGTACAGCATGAAATAAAAATGTCATGTTTGGAGGAGGGTTATTGTTGTGTATGCAGTTTTGCTGGAACACTCACAGAATAAATGACTGGCTTGTACTACAGCACAGTATTAGAACAAGAAGTGATTGCATTATTAGCTGACAAGTCATGAGTGGCCTGGATGCTTTAGTTTGCTCCCATGTAAAACTGCTTTGAAGATTATGGGTCTGTCTGTTCTGTCTCATCCTTTTTGACATCATATTCAGATAGCTGTTACAACATTACTTGCCCTGAGATAATTTGTTGAGTTATCAGCGGCAAATATTTATTCAGCCTAAGGAAGCCAGGCAAGTATAAGAGAAAAAAAGTTTGGATCACGAGGGAGAATATTTTGTGGCCTGTGTTTTTTAGTATATTAGTATTTTACTTTGGTTCATAGAGGAATTATAGTCAGAGCTGTATTGATTGCTCTGTGTGTGTGTGCACGTGCTTGTGATTGCTCAGCAGGCAGACTCTGCTTTGGTTTTTGGATTGGGAGAAATAATGGTGCCAGAAGGCCCAAATACAGGAGAATAAGTGGCCCCCAAAGGGTCCTGGGTGTTCTTGGCTGGAACAGTCTCAAGGAGTTGCTGTAAATTACTGTGATCTGACACAGAGTACTGTAACATTACACCAAAGCATCAGATGCTTCGTTGTTAAAAAAAGCAAACAAAAGAGCTGGGCAGCAAAAAAGAAAATTCTGTCAAACTTGAACAAGAAAGGGAGGGAATGCTTTGAGACTTCAAGTGAGCTGTGACTTTGGGAAGATTCTATCCAAGCAGATTTCTATCTGCTTGAGAGCTGAAGTTGCTGACAAAAGAGGTCAGGTACAGGTATTACAGAAGTTGTAGTTCTGCAGCTGAGCCCTTTGTAAATGAATCACAAGAGTTGCACTTAATATCTTTAAAGATGGAAAAGAATAGTAGCTTTAATTAATAAAGTAGAGAATAAGAATTACTATTTGCAGATCAGCTAATTGATAAACAAATCTGGCAGTGAGTTTTTACACCTAGCAAATACTTTATTGATTGATTTGGCTAAACTGTCCTTACTTACGAAGTACAGCAGTGCTGTCCCATATTCTGACTGGCTTTCCCATTGTCTGTGCCATAGAATTTTATATACAGAAATTGCCCAAGGGTCTTCTCCTGCTTGCTGCACCAGCATGTTGAAATTAATATTTATTTTTGCTTTTTACTTCAGTTTTGAAGCTTTTCTTTTTGAAGCTTTTCTTTTCACTGACCCAAGTAAAATCCCCAAACTGATAGGAATCTGGGGCTGTTTGGCTATTAAGTAGCACAAAACCCAGCATTTTCGTATTGATATGATGGTATTAGTGATGGTATTAGTGAAAAATACCCAGAGATCAGTCCATCCCTTATGTGTACACTCTCGCTAAACCACTTGTAATTCTTCCTTCCTTTGGCTTAAATGATGTCTATATTTCATTAGGGTAGGGCATTTTTTGATCACCTATTCAGCTGGGTAATCTGCCAAGGATACTGCCTTTTCAGTGTTTGCTCTTCCATGGACCACAGATATTTGGAAAAGTTGAATTTAACAGGGGAAGTGGGGGAAATTATCTTTTTTTCCCTGTGGAGGAATGTGTGAAGTTTATCTGAGACTTTTCCCGTGGAGGAAAATTGGTGTATCTTTTCTAAGTTCATCCTTGAGCTGTTGTTCTAAGGGGAGCGTGTGTTCTAAAATCCATTGATACCGCTAGCAGCTGAAAACTTAATAAAAAAAGATTAAGTGATATTTAACTGAACTGAAGGCATTGCCCTACACACAAGATGTTATTTGAACTTGTAGAAGCAAGAACGATAAATAATGATAGTGATGCATAATGAAATATTAGTAAATTTATGGTGGCACCCACTCAGGCACTTTACCACACAGTCTCAAATGACAGTCAGATCCTCTGAAGACCTTGCAGTATAAAAATACATATAAGAATGATCTACTAATGAGTGCCATCCTCTAAAAAAATCCTGAAAACTAGCCCTTAGCGGCTTACAGGTATATTTACGCATGTTGAAAGTGCATCTGTGGTTCTTGGAGCCAAGGCATGTAGCCTTCATTATGAGGAAAGAAACAAAAGAAGTATAAGCAGTAAATTGAGATATACCAAACTGGCCATAATAAAGCCTGTCCAAACTAGCCTTTTTATTTATCTGTATTTCACCTCAGGCTTTGCTTCTGGCATTCAACATCAGTTAGGCAAAGTCTTTGGTCACATTAATATTTCAATCCTTTTAGTTGGTTGGACAAGTTGAAGAATGGGAAGGAAATCTTCAAAAGCTTGGGTAAAAACAGTACTTTAGGAGTTTGTGTTAAATGTATTGCCTTTGATTCTTAATTTATCCATAAATTTTTTCTTTACTAGAGAAAATTTCTAGAGGAGAGTTTCTGTCACAGCAGTAGTTAGTTTGGCTGGAGGCTCAGACTTTTAGGTGATGGGAGGATTCAAGATAGGAAGTGTTGGCTGATTCTGGCAGTTGTCATGGAACAGGGAAGCCATTTTTTCTAATTTACCAAAGTTGCATGCAAGTGTCTTAATTCGACTTTGCATGCAGTATAATATTAAGCATGTGCTATTCCAGGCATGATTTAAAACCATTCATCAAACTGGAGAAAAAATCCATGAAAATGTGGATTTATAATTATGTCGTATTGGACTAAGACCGTGCAGTCTGCAAGATGTAAGGAGTACATCTTTCAAGAGTAGCACTGAAATACAGGGTGAGGATTAAAATTCAGTTATGTGTCTGAAGAGGTTCATATTCCTTTGAGGCAATGTGTTGTAATTCCAGTGAATACCGTTGTAATCTTTGGTTAGCGTCTTAGTTATTTCTTTCTCCTGAAACACATCGATACTTGTAATGACAAGAAAGAAGGGAAAGGGATCATCTTCTGTTGCTAAAAGACCCATGTGAGAGCTTGATCCTACATGCTTCGCTGGCACAGGACTGAGATGATTACTGCCCTGAGAGTTCCATGGATGTTTTAGCTGAAGGCTCTGGTGATATGGGCTTCCATGAGACTGAGTTGTGCTTACTAACATGGTCGCTCACCCCAGTGGTTTTTCTTTTCTTGCCAGGCTTTCCCTTTCCTTCAAGATGGTTTCTGGCCTGGCTGGGATGTGTGAGGCAATTGGTTTACATTTGTAAAATGGACCAAGCTGGTGGTGCTTGATTAAAGGCCAGTCACCCAGCGTTGTGCTGGCAGACCCAGGGAGAAGAGCAGGAGATGCCCTGTGCTTTGAGGCACCTGCAGGGGACAGGCTGAGATCAGTGACTGAGGGGCCGTGACCTCCTTTTCTGCCTCAGCCACAGAGCAGAAGGAACTCCCAAGTCCAGAAGACTGAGGTAACTTTGGCCTCCAGATCTCGACGGTGCAACTCCCTCTGCCCAGGAGCACATAATGAGGAGATGAAGACTGGTGCTTGAGCACATGTTGGCTTCTTTCATGCTCCCTGGGGAGCTGAGGGGGTCATTGAGGAGGGCCTGGGCACAGGGTGGGGAGGATGGGATGGGAATGGCCCCTGCGTTCCTGATAAAGGACTGCTGCTGAGTTTACTGTTATTCCTGAGGCTTAAAGTTTGCATTCATGCATTTGTGAGTGTTCTGACAAACAGCCTTGGAACTAATTACAATTAAATGATCTTGACTTTTTTTTTTTTTTTTGGTAGGTTATTGTGTGATTGTCCTGACCTTTTCTCAGTGTACTGAGACATAATAGTATGACATGACAGACCTGCTTCCAGCCAGCCTGCTTTCTACAATTGCCAGAGCTTCTGCTAGTGCTTTATCCTCTGTGCATATCACTAAATGCTCTGCTTTTGCATCCAAAGATGGCTTAGAGTCTTTACAATCTTGTGTTAGCCTTTGTTTGAGGAGGGGCATTTTAAAAGTAGCTGTTTTCATGTTAGTATCTGTAGTTACAGTTGGACTTCCTTTTAAGAAAGCTTCCAAATTCACCACACTTACATGCACAGTTTTTGTACATCTCTGCTACCACTCCCTGCTCTTCAGAACTGGCCTTGATTTTGCTTCTCTGCCCTTAATTTTTTTTCCCCTCTCCTTTTTGCTAATGACAGTTGTTCTTGATTTTTCTGTGCCAGAAAGTTGGGAAGAATGCTCTTCTGCAGCATTACAATGCTTGTCACCTCTTTCCAATCCTAAATTTTAATGAACAGTTCAGTTCTTTGCTGTTTTGTTTCTACCTCTGCTGTTTTGCTGCTGTGCTGGAGCTTTTTCTGTGACAGCAAGGGTGTGGCTGGCAGAGAGACAGGATTTCTGTCTTTAATGCTTAAAAATTTCCCTCTCACTGTATTTATCCATCCCTTTTCTCATTCTTTCTTTGTCTTCCTAAGAAAGCTGAAGAGAAATGCCACATCCCTAGGACCCTTAATACTCATTTGTTTCTCTTTATTGTAACAGCAGTGCTTAGCACTTGCATAACCTTACTCCCCTGCATAATCACTGTAATCATTTATGCATCTGTTTTATAACAGGAGTGGGTCAGATTCTGAGACAGAGTGGAGCAGTTCTGCTCTCCACTGTGTTTGCTGGTTTGGCTATAGCGCTCATCATCACTCTTCAGTGTTTATTGTACGTAGTGTTTTATGTATCAAAACACTGGGATCCAAAGTCTTACAAACTTCAGGACTACTTTTTGTGTCTTTTATTTTCTGTGCTGAGAACAACTCTGCAAAGGTTGCCTGGCTTTGGGAAGGGGCAGCAGAGTAGGGGTGACACAGCTGGATTCAAGTTTGTGTTCTCTCTAATCATTTTACACAGGGTGAGCAGGTGGTGTTGGTACTCACAGTGAGAAAAGCTGAGACCTAGTGCTAAAATTACCTTCCTGAGCCAGAGATTGTGGGGTGACTCAAGAGCGGGCAAGTTCCTGACTGTCCTCTATTCGTCTCTCCAGACTCCTGCTGCACTGCAGATAAGCCTGTGAGGCTTAAATGCCCTCTTTCCTAATCTGAGGGTTGATAAACGACTGATAGAGGGAGCATTTCCTCACAGGTTTCTATATTAAGGAGCTATTTGGATGCTAGCTGCAGCAAGCAGAAATTCTACAGAGGCAGTGTCTGTGTTAAAGAGGTCAAAGAGCTGCATCATCTGGAGTCATTACTGCACAGCACTATGCAGGGAGTGCAGTGCCAAAGCTGGCACCCTGGAGGAGCATCTCTGGGTGGAGCTCTCTTCCTCCTCCATCACTCTTTTCTCAGTGTTGACCTAGTTTATTAGTGTTAATTTTATTAGTGCATCTGCTTCATATTTGTGATTATTAAATGCTTTTGGGGCTTTATAATTTTATTATTTCAGTGCCTTTCTCGATATAATTGAAGGCCAAATGAATGTAGCCTGAAAACATGCTTTATTCTAACTTGATGTATCTTGTACAGCTAAACCAATTTATGTTAATACTTTTCTCTTTTTTGCAACCTTGTGCTTATGTAATTTGTTTAGCGGTGAAATATTTTTTTTTCTTTTTTACCCAGGGTGCCTGAAATTGTGACATATCTATTAGTTGTCTTTCTTTCTGAAAGTATTAAACACTTTATGTTTAGGGCCTTAGATAGCATAACCCACCTCTGTAATAGGAGGTTGACAACACAGTAGACATCCATTGTTTGTCCCCATCCATTCATTTGCATCGTTGTCTCCTGCTGTGCTAGCTTCTCTTATGATACCTTTTTACGTCTGCCCTTTCACATGATTGCTAGTTCATTTCATCCCAGGTGCTATGATATTTTCCACATTCCCTGTCTGTGCCACACCTTTCACAGTCTTTCATTTTCTACTGCATTCTTTTTTTGTTTAATTGCTGGTCTGAGCTAGAGTTGCTTTCCAATAGTACTAGGGCTTTGCTTAGCTCCTTTGGGGTGCTGGCAATATGCGGGCAGTGCTCATGTCTTCTCAGTAAGATAGCTTTGACTTCTACATTTTATGAGCAGAAGGGAAATGAAACTGAGATTGAGTTGGGGAGTGCCTCCCCAAGGAGGTCCAGGGGTCTTGCCAGAACTCATGAGTCCCAGGGGATCAGGACCTCCTCGGTTAAAAGGCCTGAATCTGTTGCTGGCTCACCATGAGGAAACTGAGAAATTCTTTCAACCCTTGAGCAAAGTCTTCCTGTAGATTTAGTCCTAAAAGTGTAATGGCTTATTTTCCTAAACCTGCCCTTACTTGTTCCTACATCTTTAGTAAAAGTTTTATGGTATTTTAACTGTCTTGTCTTAGGTATATAGCATATCTCATCACAGATTATTGGAATAATTGTATTGCAGTTAGGAAGGATTTAAATTGCAGCTCAGCTGAGTGCCTATTTTGATATCCTCAGTGGTAGCTTGCAGAGTTTTATAGAGCTTTGATTTGGCAGAATAATGTAGATTACTCTAGAATATGCCATAGACCTTTTTCCATTGGGAAACTGAGGAAGCCTCAAATCTGGTTGGAAAAAGAATAGCATAGGCAGTAGGAATTGAAAGACTGTCAAGCATGTTCTCATATGCCAGGGAGTTTCCATTACTAATTTAGTTCCAATGCAATGTACCTTTGTGCAAAGTACAAAGTTATAGCATCCAGCTGTCTGTGCTGTGGCATTTGTCTTTTTCATTTTCTGTGTAATCAAAAGTCACAGACTTGATGGTGTTTGTTTTCTTTCCTCAGTGTGAATTCAAGCATTAGAAGAGTAACAGTTTGTTGTGGTGCAGAAAAGGCTTGAAATCTTGCCAGAGATTTTCTGTAATTAAAAATGGAATTGGAAATATCAGCACCTTTTCTGTTTGTTGTACTGATGCTTCTCCAATTTCTGATAAATATCAGGAGCCAAGGGGAGTCAGTGGCTTGGGGGATTAGTAATTGTGTTCAGAGCCTTTCACCCTCAGGCCCCCAGTCTGCATCTGGCCCAGGCTGGTAGTGGCCAAAAATCACTGTCTAGTTGCTTCTCAGTGACCTGTGTGAAACGGATGTGTATTTCCAGGCTGGTATGACACCAGCCCCCTGGGAGCAATTGGCAGTGATTGATACCCTCGGTGTTTTCCTCCAGAGGTCAAAAACAAATCAAGCCCTTTCTTGCAGAAGCACCACTCCAGAACAGAATGATGCTGAAAGCTCTTGTCATGCCTGTCTGAGATGTATGGACGCATTGCAATAGGGGGGTTCATCTTGGTGAAAGGAGTTTGTTGGCCAAGTACCTTTTTTTCGTAATGCTGGTTCATTTAAAATACATTCAGAAACAATCTCTGATGCAGAACAATTGGGAAACATTCCAAATCAAGATTCAACAAGTAGGAAACTTGCATCATGTTTGACATGTTATGGTAACATGCTCTGAAACTTCAAGGAAAAAAAAAATCAGAAATATTCTAAGCTACTATTAAAATAGTATAAGGCACAGGTGGGTAGGATATACAAATGTTTAATGCACAAATGTTTTAAAGTTGTCTGGTTTGACATTTCTCATTTTAAGATAATGGCTACTGAAATTTCAGTTTGAATGAACCCATGTTAGTTCTCTCCTGAAACACTTGCCAAAAGTCTTTGTGCATTGAAGTGATTGCACTCACAGGATAAGGAAAGATGTTTCTTTTTCAGCTGAAGAAAGTATTTGACATACAACCCTTCAAGCATTCATTATATGGTATGTATGTTGAGTTGCACCTACGAAACAAGTATTTTTGATCACATGAAGAAAGGAAGCAATTTATATAGTGGTTTCTATATAGTGGTTTCTCTTCATGGAAGAGACATTTTAGACAGTTAGCAGAGATTATAGGTTGCCTAGAGTAAAATGGAACATTCTGCCTGGGTTGGCAAAGTAGGCAGTGGTAGTATCAATGGAGATGCTACAAGATTTATAAGACCATAAGAGCACATCACTGAAGAAAAGTGGAGACTGGATCCAGCCATGGTGCATAGATTAGGATTTCAAAGATAGGTGGACTTTTTACATGGCAGGAATTGAAACTTTTAATTCCAGTGAAGAAGGGTTAGACTTGTTATTTTGGATAGCTTGAGCTACCCGTGTGGTCAGTGAACCTTAACAGTGACATTTAGTATTTGTGGTTTTGTGCAAAGGGAAAGACAGACAGAAAAGGATACTCTGGAGCATAGGTTTGCAAAGATGATGGGCAGGTTGCACCTGTTGCAATGCCCAAGTAGATTTTAGATCGCAAGAAACGGGATTGGAATTTTCCTACACAAGTGGAAGGAGGAGGGAAAATATCTTGGAATGATATCCCTGAAATATAGAATAAAAATATCTGAATGATGAGGTCAAGAAACTGTGGGGATTTTTTCTTCCTAATGATAATAATGATGTCATATTGCAGTGTAATTTCATTTCTGCCAGTTAAAAGCTTATTAACATGCTATCACAATAAATAGGTTATTAACATTGAAAATTAATGTCACTAGCATCATTGAAAATTCTTTCAATTCCCTTAATAGCTCTTAAATGCTCATCAGAATGTACCAATCTGTTTAAGTTTTGGATCTAAGAAATTATATGTTCTTCAAAAAACAATAAATCAGAAAACTTTTCTTGTCACTACATTGTGTATGTCCCCAGAATGGAGCGCTAATAAAGGTTATATTGGAGTATTTAGAGATCCCTCCACCCAATAATTTATTTCACATTGCTGTATGTGGAATGAAATTACTTCTCTTCCATCTATTTCCCACACTCTGCCAAGGTTGACTCCAATTTAGAAATAATCTGCCTAATTACTGCAGCTTGGTTTTCAAAAAGCAAATTTGCCATTTTCTGATTTTGTTTTTATTAATAGGGCTGTGAGCAGTTAAAACTACTGTCCAAATGACATGCAGAAATTCATGGGTTCTTGATGGAGATGATAGTCATGTTTCATAACAGAAAGATCAAAGATAATCTTGAATGTACCTATTTGAGTTGCATATATGGAAATCGGCAGTTATTCTACTGGAGTTTACTGATTTTAACCCTCAGTAGAAGCAGCTCCAAAGCAACAAACTGAAATTAAAACTGTTGAACACTTAACTTTTTAATTTGATTTGGTTTTGAAATATTTTAGATTTTTTTCTATCTTTCCATGCAGAGAAATCAGGAAAGCTACAGAAATAAGCAAAGAGGTTGTTTGTATAAGCCTTTCAGATTTTAAAATGCTCTCTAAGCACTAGAGGATTTTTTTAGATTGCAGATTGTAGCTATGTTTTGGCAATGTTGAAGCTGTTTAACAAGACATGTCAATAGTGTGGGACAAATGCAGAATGACAGAAGAATAAAGAAGATAATGCTGCAAAAGTGGAATTTTCTTTATAGCATCCTGACCTTTCCTGAAGTGCTCCATGTTTAAAGGACACGAACAGTACTTTGTACCTCATCTATGTGATGGCATCTTCAATATTACATGTCCCCTCTCAGCTTACGATTTTAAATATAGAACCCATGAAAAAACATTATCCATTAAAAAACACAGAACCCATAGCAGTCTTGTGGATAGTGTCACAAAGTCTTGGATCTTCTGTGGCCTTGTTGTGGGACTATGTCTAGGTCATTTAGGGCCAGTTGCCTGAGGCATTTGAGCATTGTGATGCTCTGTGCATAGTGGAGCTGGTTCTCTGGAGCTGCAGTAGCTGTTTTGCTCCCATAAAGGGAGGGAAATTTGGTTCCTAGGCACTTTTTAAAAGCTGAGGATGATGATGCAGCAATGGATAAATGATCCTTTGTGGACTGTCCAGTAGCACAGGGGCACATAGAAAGGGCCTGGCTGTCTTTCTGGAATATTGCATCACTTTATGACTCAATTCTTCATCTGAAAACTGGGATTAGGCATGCTTCTTTCCTCTCATCTATTTAGGCTGTAACCTTTTCCTGGTACTTAGCATTTCTTTGTGGAGTGCTCAGGAAGATAGGTCTGCAGTCCCATTTGGGACATCTCTTTCAATCAGGCCATTTTAGCAATAAAGACAGTCGGAACTGCTTGCAGTATCTGTATTTTTTTGAGCAGTTTTTAGCAAAGCATATGCGATACTTTATGAGTTTTGGAGCAGCAGGGAAGGTAATGTCTGGGCTCACTTGAAAGCCATTTAGCATTTTCTTGAGAGCTGCTGCAAGTAATTTGCACTGTTACTTATGTGTGCTTAAAGGCCCTTTTCTTGCAAAAATACTCTGGTGACAGGCCTTTGGAAGAGGGAAGGGACTTTTATTTCAGCGCTGCGTTCAAGTGATGTCTGTGGTGTGATCTGGAGCAGCTTCACAGCTCTCTGTGTTTCTGGTATTGCTCTTTGTTCCCCTGTCCACTTGCCAGTGTACAATTTAGCCAGGTGTAATGTTTCCAAAACCTCAGTTCAGTGCAGAGAGCTCTGTGGCACAGCTAGTTATTTCAAAACCTAAGAAGCTGAGTGTGTATTTAACACTAAATTTCATATAGCTTCCACACTGTTCATTTTTAGCCTAGATCAATGTTTTTGAATTTGCTTACTACTGCATCTAGGTACTGAAAAGTTATCTTCTGAATTTTTACTATTTGGAGGAAACCTGTCAATTGAAGCTTAATGCCTGGGTCATACAGCTGCTTCCAGCTCTTCGCTGTGATTTCAGTCTCACTAGAAGCAATCCTAGTTGTAGTGAGAGACATCGCAGATGATGTCAAACATTTAAGAGATGCTTAAAAAGGCTAGGCATGGGCTTGGGTTTTTTTTTGGTTCTGCTTTTAAGCCGTATTTTTACACTGCCGCAAGTGTTAAACATTATTGTTCTTAAATCTCTGAAAGCTTTAGATTTTTATGTCAGAATCTAGTGAGAGGGAGGGCAGGCAGAGCCAGACAAGTCTGCTAAATATGGAAGACTTAGTGAAACTAAGTGAGCTGGCAGCATGGAAAACGATTTTATTTTTTTCTGGATTAGAGATTTGAAACAGCTTAGTTCATACCCTGATGAAGCATTTCTAGACCTAGGATCTATTCACTCTAGATCCTTTGCTGCTTTGAAGCAAAGCTCAGTCCCCAGAATCAAAGCTGTGAAGGAGTAAAGCATGAGCCATATACATGAAACTGTGTACATGGTGCAAGATGTGTTTTAATGTGAGTCCTTCACCTGAAGTTATCATTCCTGGGCTATGGTTATAGTAAAAAAAGTCAAAGAATATGTTGATAGGAGGCTAAACAAGCAGGTTCCCTTTAGCTTCCTACTAAAAAGATTGCCAGCTCTAGGTGGACAGTTTGAGCAGGTAAATTGTGATGAATTCACTGGAAATAGAGGAGCTATTTCATTTGAAAATATTACTAGAGTCTTTTTGGAGGATTATTTTAATTTTTGTCTTCCCATTCTTGTTATCTCCCCTCAGGAATGAAAGGACTGAGGTTTCCTGGATTGGATCTGCCTGTTCTGGCGTTTTCTTTTTTTTTTTTACTGAAAAGAACCAAAACTACAAACTGCTAGAGAAAGGGATCCTCTTACCTCCTTAATGACTTCAATTTATGTAGCTGTTGAGCAGAGAAGGCTCTGATAGTCATCTCCCAAAGGAAGAATGCACAGTAGCTGCTGTTTGTTTCAGTCTTGCTGTGCCAGACTGGGCTTTGTCTCAGTGATGAGTGAAATGGAGTTTGGGACTGGCACTGTGCTCTTTACTGGCATTTTTGTAACTTCTATCAATCTATCATAGAATGATAGATAGAATGGTGGCTTGGAAGGGACCTTAAATCTTATCTAGTTCCAAACCCCCTGCTATGGGCAGGGGCACATTCCACTATACTAGGTTGCTCAAAGCCTCGTTCAGCCTAGCTTACAAACAGGTCTTGGTCTTTTTGTATCTCAGAACTCCTGAGTTTAATAATAATACAAAGGGTAGATGCAATTTTCGTTTTTGCAAGATAGCGTGCTTTATAAAGTGTCGCCACAAGCAGAAGTTTCACGAAGTTACCTTTGTACTGGCAAAGGACAGGAGCTGCAAAGGACAGGAGCTGCGAAGGACAGGAGCTGCAAAGGAGCCCCAGACTGCATAGAGCCCAAATACAGTATTTATATTTTGTAATTACATTCAGAAAATGGTGAAAAGATAAAATGAGTTCTAGTGGCCATACTAATTTTTTTTTTAAGTTTGTTTTCAGAAAAGAATCAGAACATGTAAAGCAAGTTGTTGCCCCACAACCTCTTCCTGAATGTGAAGTGCAGAGTGATACAACTCAGTTTTTCCTAGCTACTGTTCAGCCAGCTTCTTGAAGAATGGCAGATGAGAATTAAAAAGAGCTGGAGGAATTAGCACTTCAGGGTCTCTTTTCATTCATCAAAGAAATGTATTTTCAAGCTTAATATAGCTTCACACATGCTGCCATCAGCAATATCATTACATTAAGAGGTTTCCAAAGTTAGTAGGGAATTAAGGGAGGCATGTTCTGCAACTCCAAAGACAATCATAACGATGTCAGAGATTTCCTTTGATCTTCTATTTGTTTTCCATAGTTCCTTTAATAAAGGCATAAATCATCAACTATAACCAGAACAAGGCATGGTTTTCTGAAGCAGTATTCCATCAGTAAGAACACTTGCCAAAACAAGCCCTTAGTTTTAGAAGTACAAGAAAAATCTTGTCTGACACCAAAAAACAAAGTAGAGTTATCAGACAGAATTGAGTCGTTTTTATTGTTCCACCTACATGCAATTCTGCTTCTTCCTGTTCCAGTGTTTCTATCTTTACCTACAGCGTATAGATTATTCTCTTTATTAATCTTTGTATATTTTTCTCTCCTGGTAGTACTTGAGTTGACGAAGTAGCAATTCTAAGCATCTTATTATTCATGGCAGGCTAACATACTTTTGGGATGTCTCCTTGATCCAGCCCAAGGGGTGGTGATTTCATGAATTGGTAGGCGTGCCTTCCACCAAACTGCTGGGGGCAGTTTAGGCTGTTAATACGTGATACCACATTTGTGGAGAAAAGATTCTACCCATAAGCAATAAGCAGGACCTCTTTCTCAAGCTTCGCACTGGAAGAAGACAGCTTCTGGTTTTTAATATTTCATGCTTCTCACAGGCAGTGTCAAATTCTTTCTTCTTTGTAACCTGTCTTGCATGTTTTGTGTTGACTATATAGTGTATTAGGGAAAAATAAGTAATCTTGGCAAAGTGACTCTTATGTTACATGCCCAACAGGTATTGAGTTGAGGAAAATGTAAAACACACTTTGTCTGAAGAACCACCACAAATCTGTCTAGGACCATCTTTTGGTTAGCTAGCTCAATCTCATTTTACAATGAGTGCTATGCTAAGAGCAGTCCCAACTGATGACATTAGATTTCTCAGACCAAAGACCAGGAATATTTCAGGTTAGGTTAATTTAGGAAGGAATAAAGCATGCCATCCAGCTTCACATGCAGCAAAATCTGCTTGGAGAAATGCAGCACTTCATTTTGTGTGAAATGCACACAAGGTCTTTGAGGGAAAGGATGAGATAGTTGCCAGAGGAAGAGGGAAAGTTGCAGTTTGCATCTTGGGGCTTCTGTTTATTATCCAAATAGTTAGGTGGACAGCATGCCGTCTATGAGCCAGAAGTTTGCCTTCGCTGCACAGAAGGCCAACAGCTTCCTGGGCTGCATGAAAAAGAGGGCTGCCAGGAGGTCAAGAGAGATGATCCTTGTCATCTGCTCAGCCCTGGTGGGACACATCTGGAGATTTATGTCCAGTCCTGGGCTCAACACAATAGTACGACAGAGACGGACATGCTGGCCTGAGTCCAGTGAAGAGCCACAGAGGTGATTAAGGACTTGGAGCATTTGTCATAATGGGAGAGAATCTCGGGAATAGACAATTCCCAGGGGGATCTTCTCAGTGTATGTAAATACCCAGTGGGGAGGAGTAAAGAAGACTGAGCCAGACTGTTCTCAGGAGGAGATGCAGTGGGTGCAGACTGAAATACAGAAAATTCCATTTAAACGAAAGAAAAATCTATTTTACTGTGAGAGTGGTTGAACACTAGAACAGCTTGCGTGGTGGGTTTGTGATGTCTCCATCCTTGGAGATACTAAAACCCAACTGTATAACATGGTCCTGAGTAACCTGCTCTAATTGACCCTGGTCTGACTAGGGAGGGTTGGATTAGACAATCTCCAGAGGTCTCTTCCTACTGCAGCCATTCTGTGAAGGAGACAGTACTGAGGCATAAAGGGTATCTGTTTAATACTTTTCACTCAGGAATATCTGAAATAGGAAAGCATCCCCAGGTACTACATGTGTGATTGCTGTGCTTGCACTGGTGCTCTTGACAACTTACTTGAACTCCATCTTTTTCAGCATTCCCAGGGCTTTGATTTTAATCAGTCAAATTACATTCCATCTGAGTTGAAGGCTCAGAAGTTAGGATTGGCTGGAAGATATTTTACCACCGTCCTCAATTTTGCAAGATGTATTTCCAGAGATAAAGGTCACTGATATTGGCAGGAAAAAAGTTGATAGCAGCAGGGAAAAAAAGGAAAAAAAGGATGACCCATTTCTCTACCACCCTCGAATGAAGGAGCTTAGTGGAGTGCTGTGACAATTAACTTATAGCACCTATTAGAGGTTAAGATTTTCATAGAGGACCAGATAAGATGTTCTAAGTAGCCTATCACTTTGGCACAGTTTTATTTCCTTTTATCTATCTATCTATCTATCTATCTGAATTAAAATTGTGGTCATAATTTACAACCAATAAAGTAAATTCTGAGGGCTAGCAGTTCTTTTGCTCCTAAATGATAGTTTCTGGTATTGGGAAGATGTTTCTCCATTAAGTACTGAGGAGTACTTAGGCAGACCTGCACTAGTTTACAAAGCTGGCAGAGTAAATGCAAGCAGATAACAGACCTTCAAATGTGATAGGTCTCATCATTTCTAGCCAGTTGACAAGTAATTTAAACAGCAATTTGTCAGGGCTAGAAGCAAATGCATCTTTTTTGCATATAATTTAATGCCTAAATAGGCAACATTAATTAAGAAAGCATGAAAAGACCTTGGACACATTGTTTTCTGCTTTCAGAGAAGGCATATTTGGTGGTGAAGGGAGAAAGACATTTATGACTTAATGCTGATTGGTAAATTTTGGGGTTTTTTTCCTTACCCTTCTGCTCCATAGCTGCCATACCCCTGTATTCAGTGTGTATCATTAAGCATAATTACAAAAACAGTTTCTGATTTGATTCTGAAATGGATATTTCTTTTCAGGCACTTTGATTCAGACATCACTGATGGATCAACTGTACTGTTTCTCAGTTGATGCCCAAAATTTACAGAGCTTTTTCTTTTGAATTCTTGATTGGTTTGGTCATCATTGTCCATCCTCCTCTCCCTTTCTCCTTTTGTTATATAATGCTAATTAAGGCTATTTTTAGTAATTATGTTCCAAAAATGGAACAGACTGCATAAAGTGGGACTAGACTGTCTGGGAATTTAAAACCCTATTAGAAGTTCAAAAGCAAAATGTTATCGGGAAAGTCAGGCTGTAACAACAAATTATTGGCTTTGCTCTTGGTGCTGAAGAGCAGTTTTGTGGAGTAAGGCCAAGAGGCTAAATGTATATTTAAAGAATATGTGCTTTTGTATTCTTTCCTACTGAAAAAGGGCTTTGAATTACCCGCAATGGATTTTATTTTGCAGGCTACACTCTTTAACAGTCTCTGTTCTCTGCTGCTTGAAGTTTCAGATTATCTTAGCAGCTGGTCATCTTTGAAATCTGACCTGGCCAACCTTTTTCAGTAAAATGCAGTAGTGCTAACCATTCAGAACAAAGAGATGCTTTCAAAATTTGACACTGTTGTTTGACGGAATTGGTATTGTGCAGCAGTTTTATAGGATGCTGGAATAGCAAAATCACTTCTTGAATCCTACCAAGATGGAATTTGTCAGGTTTTCACATAAATATTACCTGAAATGTGTATAATAAATCAGCTAAGTTACAGTCTCAGGGGGCAAAAAAGCCCTAAAGGTTTCAGAAAGATTTCAATTCTCCTCTGAGCAATTCTTTGCATACAAAACTTGAAGTGCATGTTGTTATTAAATACAAGTGCACATTTATGTATTCTACTGAACATGCTCAAATTGTTGGATGACTGAATGTATGAATGACCACTGATTTTGGATACTTTTCAGCTGCTGCATATATTACATGCTAAAAGCTTCAAAACCAGCACAATTGTGAATAACAGATTAACAAAAAGACCAAAAGGTGCTGAACTTTATACTTGGCAGGTGAGGGACATTAGTTCTAAGCTCTGTATTATGTGCACAGCCATTGCTAAGAAAAAAGTATAGACACTTTCTGTTATACTATTAAGAGCATATTTAATTGAGACAAATGGATAATTACACTTTTCAGTGTAGTATAGTGCCTTCCCAGATGAATCAGAATTTAATGTGCTGGTCTTCTTAGGTGTTTGCTGAATACTCTGTTCACCTCTTGTATTACTTATTCATGCTGTTGCAGAAGCATAACTGTGTGCAGTGACCCACTCACAGATGATGCAAGAACACTGTACCATAACCAGAATTTTTGCTCACAGATATTCCCTATTAAATAAACAGGCAAACCTGATGCTCACTTACCTTAGTTGCTTCTTTTTTATCCACCTCCTTTAAGTATGTTCTTAAGCAGAATGAAACAGTATCTGGAACTTCAATACTTTTGTTCTAGAGTACTTGGAGAGCAGAGACTCTTGAATGTGTGATTTGGGGATCAGAAAAGGCTGTTTGCAAGTACAGTACTCTTTGCCTCATAGCTACACCCCTCTGTGTAGCTGCTGTCTTGAATGGATCTTGGTGACAACAGAGGTTTTATGTTGCAGAAGAGTGTAAGGTGATGCTTATAAGAGTGTAGCTCTTTCTTCTCTTTACCTGTGGCTTTTGCTCCCAAGAGTAAGATCAAACTAGAAGCTGACTGCCTTTTTTTATCATCTTCCCTGGTTTTTCTGCCCAATATTATTACTGTTTTCCAAGTGTTTCCCCCACCTCTTTTCAGATCTGGATTGTTTCATGCCTGAGTGTATCAGAAATTTATATATTTAAGCATATCATCACATTTTATGTAATCAGTAAAAGTTGATTGTGTCACGAGGGAGTGTTGAGGTAGTTGTGTTTTTACAGCTGCTTCCCAAACAAGAATCACAGAAGGAAAAATGAAAAGAACCATACATGTTTCCTTCATATCCAACAGAAAAAACTCATAGAAGAATTTGCATTTTTTCTGTTGTGTGGTGATAATCTTGAGTAGCGAAAATGAGTAATGAGTAACTGTCTCAGTGGTGTGTTGGACATTATTGGATACATTTAACTAGAGCTCTGCGGTACCATCTCATTCACATGTGCTCTTGATTTCATAGGTATTAGTACTTAAAAGAGGTAGAGTTCCATACTTTCCACTCTCTGATTTCTACTGCTAGTGCCTATAATGAAAAAATTTTTCTTTCCAAGGGGTCAGATACCAAAGCTTCCTTTGGAAAAAATGTGGATAAAAGTGGTTCCTCTGTTTTTGAAATCTGGTCATTTATCTAGGTGTAATACATTTTAAAGAGTGTACTGCTTTGCTTGTGCATGTTTGTGGGGATAATGGGTGAAGAAAAGTTTGTACATGTTTGAAAATCCTAGAGGTGTTAATAGCTTTGATGATGTTGCATCATCAAAAAGAAGTTGGTTAACTATCCACCCCCAATTTTATCATTGTACCTGGTTGCCAAGGACTAGAAGGGCCAAGCAAAATGAGAAATGTTAAATGTACAGCTGTCCAACACTTGTGCTTCTGACAAGTGCTGTGAACAGCCACCACCTCTCTCCAGATAGCAGTATGGATTCAGGTGAAGTGGATCTTGAGAGAGAAAGTGAAGGAGTTGTCAAAAGGACGGATGGTGAAATTTCTTGATGGAGGCGTGTTCAGAGCGTAGAAATTGTGTGGTAAGATTTTTCTCTGTGAGAGGGAACTGTAGTGGTGAAACAGTGAGCTGTGTGTGGCTAAGACAGAAGATTTAATCTTGTTGAGGAGCTACAGGCTGAGAGGAGTTTCTGTGGTATCCACAACCATAGCAGATGTTGGGTGTCTTTGATATCGGTCCTGTGTGTTGTAGGCGCATATGTCCCTGCAGCACTGAGGGAGAAATGCTGGCACTACCTTCTTTCTTTGTAGCAGCCGCAGTTTGTACCTCGAAGGTCTATGGCATGGTATGGTTTAGTATTCTTCTAGGCCACCAGGAGATGCATGCTGGCTCTGCTTTCTTGGCATTATATTTTAGGCTTCTCCTTCCAGCTGTTGCACTGTACTGTTATTTTGTAGGGTATCTCTACTAAACCTTGCCCTGAAGTGGAAATTGTATGTTTCATTAGCACACTTAATTTTTATCAGTTGTTTGGGCTGAAAAAGCTGCTGCTTTAACTCTGAAAATATTAGTTTAGAAAGATGACATGTCTATATATTGTGTATAAACAGCTATCTCTACAAAAATGTATAAATGTGCATTGTTACATGTATGTGATCACAGAGTCAACTCTACGAAGCGTAGCAGAGTGGTGGCTTTTTTTGTTTCTTGATTTGTTGGTTTGGGGTTGGGTGATGTTTTTTGGGGGGAGGTGATGAGGTGGTGTTGGTTTTGTTTGAGTTTTGTGGGGATTTTTTTTTTGTTTGTGTGTGTTTGAAGTTTTTTTAACGGTAAGAAGTGCCAAATTTTGGGAAAAATACATTTGTGTGGAGGGATTTGTTCAGTCCTTGTTATTCTGATGATCTGTCATTAAATTTGCAATACTGATTCCAGATTCAGTATTGTAATATTGATAATAAAGTGTACCTACCTGTAAACATGCACTTGTTCATATGGCATGAATTAGCAGTAATACTTTATTAACTGTCCGAAGATGTAGCAGAAAGCAACTTCACTTTCTTGCAGGCACTCTGAGGAATGCAAGTGGCAATCACTAAAGACCTATCTACTTAACTATGACTGTTTACACCATAAAAAGAAATTCACTCTTATAATTATATTCAGAATTATAGAAAGCTGTTGCTGCTTTAAATTATTTGGTCTCTCTGGGGAAACTTCCATCAAGCATAACAGCCTACATTTTTACTTTGTTAATTATGAAGCTGTGAACAAGAAAATGCAAGACCATCTCTTCTACTGTTCTTAGTGTAATAGCAGCTTCCTAAAATATTACTGCCTTTATGAGTCCCAGTGGAGGATCTTTCTTTGTGAGGAGAAAAATCCACCATCCTATTGCATAAATGAGGAAATACATTCCAGATATATTAAGCAAATAATCAACGCATATTTATAAATCTCTTATAAATGTGTGCACTTAGCTTATCTGCAGGTTGGTTCATGATTTTTTTTGTTCCGTCCACACCATCCAAAACAGATGTTGTGTATTCTTTTGAAACATTAGCTTGTGCATTTTCTGCCAGGAAGGATAGATTAAAAATATTCTCTTCTCTTCTTTTGTGCTGATATGGAAGAGCAGCTGGGAGTCATGTAGAGTAATACTTTGGTTTTGCCTGCTATTGAGGTCTTTCATAAAGATGAAAATTTTTGCATTGGCCTCCTATTGGAATGTTTTTCAGAGTTCCTAAATAGTCATAGAATCATAGAATAGTGAAGGTGTTACAAGGTTTTTTTATTGCTAAAGGATCTTTTCTCAGAGATCACAATCAGAGGATGTCAGACAGGATCCATGGAGAGAACCATTTTGTCTTGTCCATCTGGAATCCCAAACAGCTGAAGATCCTTGGAAAAGATTTGAGGCTTTCTCCAACTGTGTTTGTGCCTTACTCATGGAAATCAACTTTCTTGTGTTTCACATTGCCGTTCAGTATTTTCAAATTGCTTGTCCCTCGTGCTTATTACAATCCAGAGTAGTGGCTTGTGTGGATATATTTTCCAGGCTCATTTGGAGAAGGCAGGAGTTGCTCTGTGCAGCTTATGATTTTCAGTAAGTGTATAAAATACAGTCTTTTTCAAGGTTTTGACTTTTTTAAGCTTTTTCACTGTTTCTGGGATGGAAGGTGGAGGGGAGGAAAAAGAGAAAGGAAAAAAAAGGAAAAAAATTAAAGAAAAAAAGGAAGACAAGATGTTCTAGGTGTCCTGGTCAATTCAGCTGGAGATTATTGACCTGTGTCACTTCATCTGTGGAGATACTCAAAATCCAGTTGGCCCCTTTTATGGGCAGTCAGCTGTAGCTGGCCCTGCTTCAACCCAGAGAATTAGATTAGGTGACCTCAAGAAGCCCCTTCCCACCTTAACCATTCTCTGATTTTGTGTGTTGCAGAAAGGTTCTTCTCTGAGGTTCTTCTGAGAATTCTTTCTTTTGGTGCTTTTGTGTGTTCCACTGTGATCAGTTCTTCTGTTCTGTGAGATAATTAAATCATTATGGTCTTACTCTTAGAAGGTCTCTGCAGTTATACTTCTCAGAGCATCATGAGTTCTAATGATGCCCATTTGATGGGCACTGCAGGACTGTAGCTGAGCTGATGCCAAAAAGTGAACATTTGCTGATTTTTTTAAACCATCAGGCATATGAAACCAGAGCTGCTCTGATGCGCAGCTGCTTCTTGTTGTGTCTGTGCTCCCTCAAAGCACAGCTGTTGAATGGCACTTTATTGAACAGTAAAATCAAATCTCACAAAATTAGAGCCAGGATGGCTCTGGGTGCACAGCATTTAGCATTGGCTTCAGAAGTACCCCCCTAGCACCATTGTGCTCTGAATTCATCAACAAACCATTGTTGTCACTCAGTTGAGCTTTAAGGTAGGAGGCCAAAAAAACTTGCTACAAAATAAAAATTGATTAGTAATGATTTTGTTTATATATCTTGAGGATGTGCCATAGTAACTCAGTCCTTTGAAGCTTGTAAGTGCTTTCTGGATGGTCACTGAGCACCAGATGGATTTAGCTGCTATTGTTGAAATAATCGGACCTGGCTTTTTTTTGACAGGCACCATTTAACAACCTGAGTGATAGCCTTGTGCCTTTATTTCACCAGTGAAACCTATACTTATGATACCTTAAGAGACCACTGTAAGCTTTTGGGGTACTTTTAAATCTTTATTGATTTTCACTTGTCTTACTTTTTATTAATCTTTTAGATGAGATTTGTAGAAGTGTTAAAGCAAATGTATCATCCATGGCAAACACATAGAAGAAGAGCTCCCTGGTGATGTTGAAGACCCAAGCGTATGTTTCTTTACTCAATCAAACAGTACTGAACTTGATATCATCAGTGCTCTTCCTGCAACATAATATTCTTTTTCCTCTAATCATCTCCTAGTATTATGTTCCTTTTCAGTATGGGCAAGAAGAGTAACTTTACAAT
Source organism: Psittacus erithacus (assembly GCA_009867235.2). Lineage (NCBI taxonomy): Eukaryota > Metazoa > Chordata > Aves > Psittaciformes > Psittacidae > Psittacus > Psittacus erithacus. Next base: position 35,578 of record WYDI02013741.1, read on the forward strand.
GCATATGAAACATGGAATTTATATCTTCTCTTTTCAGTGGTAGCTGGGAGGAGTGGGAGATGTTTGTATGTAATCCCTTGGAAGCTTTTTGTCCAGATTTTACTCTGGTAGTCTTCAGGGTTTTCTGTCAGTCTTTATGGTCATAGAATACAGAGCAGTTTAAGGGCAGAGAATAGTATGTCTTCATAATTGTGTGCCGTGCTCGAAGTGCAGTTGTGCAAATTCACCTTCCTTTCTTACTTGAATGATGTGGATTCAAAGAGAGAAAGGATTGGCTAAGGCAAACTGTAGTTTTCCTGTTGTAGATTGTCTCTGTGACTGAATTTTGAGGCCAAAATACGCGAGGATCAGCACACGATTGTGATTCTGTGATATTGGCAGATTTAGCAATTTAAGCTGGTGTACTAAAGCTGACATAGTGATGGATTTATCTTGAGTTTAGTGATAGGAGCAGAAGCTCAGGGAATACCACACCAAGTTTTGGGTCACTGTAAGAGGCAGGTGCATTCTGCAGCCTTGCAGATAAGTAAATCTTCAAGATCAGTTTGCCACAAACAGGCTAGCTGTAGCAGAGGTAGTTGGTTTACCTTGGCAAGAATGAAGTGGGATAAATTATTCTTCCTGGAGCTTCCTATTGACCAGGCTAGAATTGGCAGCTGAATTAACTTGTTGAAGAAGTGTCCTTTGTACCTTTAGCCTTTGTGCGCCATGTAGACGTACTTGCAGTTTCTCTGGCAGCAAAATAAAGAGAGGAAAGGACTATTTTGTTGAGCTGAAAAGATTGTCTAAATGTAAATTGTAAATATTGACTAATGCTAAAGCAAGGAATGAACAATGTGACTAGCAATTATACCGAATTCAGCTTCCTCTCTGTCCTGTGATTGTGTCGTACCAACTGTACAGAACTGCATAACAGCTGGACCCTCTGTCTGCTGAGAAGCTGGAGAGTGACAAAGCACAGACGCTGGTCAAAGCTTTCTTCCATCTCCCCATGTTGGGGAAAGGGTTGGCATTGGCCTGTTTCTGCTCTTCTTGATTTGCTCTATGTGTTCACAACCCTTGAATTTTTTTTTACTTCTTTCAGGGTGAAGTTTTCCAAAGTCAGTCACATGGCTTCTGATAAAAACTACAGCTTGGCAGGCCTGCTTTATCTGGCCTGTCTTTCTAAGGCTTTGTATGAAATCTGAAATAAGGTGAATTTAATGTGAGCTGAAATGTTGTTGCAGGATGGGGTTGGATAACTCAAGCAGTTGTGCAGTCAATAGATGTTTATGAGCAAACCTGTGGGAACACAATACTTCTGATTCTTCTACTTACACTGCAGGAAACTAGGCATAACAGCAGTGAAGCAAACAATATTTGTGTGTGTGCACATGCATTGAAATTGAAATAAATAAGAACTGAGAAGATTTTTGCCCCTTTTTTTTTTTTTTTTTTTTTGGCATTTGGCTGATGACAGCTTAGATCTCATCTGGTCTAAATTGGCAGAGCTTCATTGATGTTGGAGGAGCTTTTATACTAATTCACACCAGCTGAGCTTGTTATGCTGTCCAGTCTGTGCAAGTGTGGAGTAGGGTTTTGTTTTGGGGGGGCTTTTTTTTTTCATTTACATTTTTCATTCTGCTTTTCATCTTGGCTCATGTGCTTGGCAATCTTTTGTTCAGCCTCTCATGCAAGTTCCAGCTCTAGCCAATCTACTGTGCATAAACTACAAGCCTGTTTCAGGGTAGAGCTTCTTTACATGAATCTAAAAGCATATTTATTTTGATTCTCCATTGCATATATATGCAGAGGATTTATTTTAAATCCAAAATGAGGGTTTGTTCTTTCCTATAGCTTTTTTTCTTTCCCATGGAAAACAGATTAGTTTTAGTAGCTGAATACATTTCTGGGTAGGCAAGCCCTATTTATTTAATTTGATTTTTGAGGACTTAAAATGAATATGTGCTGAAATATGCTGCTGGTGGTGATTCTTGGAGACTGGCAAAAGCACTTGTTTCTATTGTGACAACAAAAAGTAGGGAGGATTTACATTCATTCAAGCATCACTATGCCTTAGAGCATATCCTATCTTATCTGACTTGGGGATTACATGCATTTTGTAGAAAGAAAGCTTATGCTAACATGTGCAGACTTCATGTGATAATTATCCAAGGACACCTTTATTAATCTGGTTATATTTTAATGGCTGATGACATTCTGAGTTGTTCAGGAAAGCAGGCAGCCATGATGAAAACAGGGCTCAGAAGCTAAAAACCTCTTATAATTATGTGCAACTGGTGGACAATGCATCCTAGGAACTGACAAGGAAAATTAAATTGTGATGATTCTGCTGAGTTTATAATACTTTAATACCAAGTCGTGCCTGTGCAACTGTAATGATTTTATAGTATTTTGTGGTTTGCATTCTTAAAGGTATGCAGATTTTAAACTTATGTTAATAAAAAAGAGATGATGAAAGGAAAGTTAGCAAGTTCTATGCTGCAGCTAAGCGCTGGTCCATCTCACTGTTATAGCTCATGACCAGTAATATTTGTATCAGAGAAACAGGTTGGAAAAACCTACAGTAGACAAGTGTGATCACCAAATATTGCATGTATTTCTTTCTAGCCAGGAATGATGAGCAGAGAGGTGACAAGGCAAAATTTTATGATGCTTGTTTTCCTGTATATACAGTATGTGGCACACTCACAATCATGCATTCTGTTAAGGGTAGCTTTTTCATATATGGCTAATTCTTAAGGTGTAGAGTAAGGAAGTGTTATAGTCTCAGTGTCTTCTGATAAAATAAACTGTTTAATTTTAAATGCACGTCCTTAATTCTTGTTTTTACTTTGTCAGAATAAATTCCTCACAAACACTGTGAGTAGGCAATTAATCAGGTGAATTATTTTAAAGCTGGATAATTAAGATACTCTTAACGGAGCATCATCATGTAGAATTTAATACATTTGGAAGTTGAAGAGCTTCATGAAGTTGGAGCAGAGTACAGAAGCTTCTGTTTAAGTATATGTTTTCATGATTTGGACATCATTTCTAGAAACGAATAATTCTGAGCTGTGTTATTCACTTAGTTAATGTTTTGGTTTCTTTGAGAAAATGATTAGTGTGCTTCAAATTTCATAATTTCTAAGGCAAGGTTAATTGTGGTACTTCCCGAAGGCTTGATTTTTGCAAGAACTGTGCCGTAAAAATGCATTAGTCTCTAGGCTGTGGCTGGTTCTTGTCCTTCACTCTGCACTGCTGCATCACTGTTGGAAAATTATTATCTTTTATTGTTTAATTCCCTTTAGGTTCAAGATAAGCCAGATGGTGAGGTCGCCTTGTAGGGGAGTTTTCTGCATTATCAATTTTCAAATCCCGTATTAGTAATGGAGGCGTTGCAGCATCTAATCCCCTTTGGCTTAGTTTTACATACCTGTGAGTTTACTTGAGAATTCCTATTTCTTATGTTTAATTTCAGTCCAAACTCACTGCATGGCACAGAAACAGTCAGCTTCAAATGACAAATAGATACTTAAACGCGGCATTGCTAACTAGTATTTGGGTACTTTACAAGCTTATATTCTTTTTTCTTATGGACTGTAATAACAAGAATATGGAAATGGGAAGGGAATTTAACCACAAAAGCAGGCATTGCTTTGTCTTGTTCTTGGTAAGGCATCTTGCACAAATCTCTAATTTGCTTTTTTAGTATATGTTAGGACGTATCTTTTTATGTTTATTTTTTGGTAACACAAATCTAGCTCCTGTCAGTGATGTGAGAGTTTCAGAATTAGAACATTACTGGAATTGTGGCATCAAAGTGATGAAAGCAGCTGAACAACTGAGAGGACCTGGAGGTTTTGTTTATTTTCATGGGGATCGATCTGATTTGATTGAATGATGATGTATATCAGAATTATAATAGGAAGTATTGTTGCTGCTTTCCGCAATATTAAAGTAAAATCCAAATAATTGTTTATGGAAAGAAAGTAAAAAATACTATTTAGTATTATTTGCAAGGATTGCATAGATTCTGTAGGATGTGAAGCTTTGCCGTTCACCATATTAGCTATTGCTGTGTAAAATTTAGCATCTTTTGTAATAGGACATCTTGTATCTTTGGTAACTTGCAGGAACCCCTAAAATATAACTTTTTTATTTCATTGACTGCAAGGATCCCACTGCAATGTTCTTCAAGGGGTGTGTGAATGCATGTGTGGAGTTTTGTATATGTATATAAAAAAAAGACCCTATTGAGTGATGGGTTGCAAGACTAAGAATTCTTTGAATGTACTATGAATTAATAGCCAGTTTCCATAACCTGTATGGCAGGAACTTGGTATGTCTCACAATCCCCTGAAGCCCAGGGATAGGCATCCAGAAATAAGGCAGTTCTTGAAGGAGATGTCGGAGCCAGTCTGTTTCTCATCTGTGTGGAATGGTACTATAATCCTAACAGCAGTGTTAAATACAAACTAATTGGTCCACTGTGCCTTCAAATGAAGAAGTGTTCCATAAATGGCGAGTGACATTTATAGACATTCTTCTGATTGTGGTTTCATGAGGAAGGTAAGCCAGAAATGCTGCTTAAAATGTTGCCCTGTAAAAAGCATTCAGTGTATCTCCCCAAAATTGCACACTTAAACATTCACAGCAGCAGGAATTGACAGAGAGTTTGCATGTAAATGACCTCAGAGTGTGTTAGAGTCCTAAACCATGACAGTTAGTTTAAAATGTAACCTACTGAGAAAGAGTATCACGCAATCATGTTTTACCTCTTCCTTTTTTCTGGCAATGATATAATACAGTCTCTCAGGCTCTAAGTCCGCTGAAATCCTGTGTAATAGCTATACATGAAGTTCTCTGTTGAGATTAGTATTTTGGTGTTTTTCCTAGCTGAAAATTTCTCCTTAGCAAAGATGGAGCATCATTTTCCTACAAAGAATTAGATGAGTGCGTGCACACACACACACATAGGTTGGAAAGGTCTGTGGTCCAGCCCTCTGATCAAAGCAAATACAGGTAAAACAGGTTGCCTAGGCCTTTGTTTAATCAAGTTTTTAATCTCGCCCAAAAAAGCCTTTAGCCATCTATCAGTCCCAGTGAGGTCATGGCTCTGCAACTGCACTTAGGCATCATTTCTCCTGTTTGCTTCCCATGCTGCATGCATTTGTGTTAAATTTTTTGTTTTCAGGAGAGAAGCAGAGTATTCCTATAGCTATCTGTGCCCCCTTTTCAAATGGCTGTGGGTTTGCATTGTCTTTAATATAAGCAACACCCCTTGCCCGCCAGAGGGAAGGGTGCCAAGCCTGTGGTGGTGGACTGAAGAGCAAAGTAATAGGATTTGAGGGGATTCAAACTTGATCCACAGCTATGCTGATGTAACTCATATTTACAAATACTGTTTTTCAGTAAGTTCAGAGTGTGTATGTAAGTATGTTCAGATATTTCTTTACAAAATGCACAAATGTGCATCAACTGCTGAGAGCTGTTGTTGAAATAATGACTTAGAAAACCTCCACTAAAGTAAAATGCAAAGTAAAAGAAGAAGAAAACGACTTTATCCTTTCTTCCTTTAAAAAAAAAAAAAAGTATATATACATATATGAAATAAAATGAAACTGTGTAGCTGGAAAGGGATTAAGAAACTTCCGATGTCTGTTAAAAAAATGAAATTATAAGGGGTGGAGAAAATCAAGAAGAAACAATTTCTATTGACTTGTTATTTCTTTTTTGGAAAGGTCACTGAGAATTTACACAGTGACAAAATAACAACCCAATTAGTATCTGTCCCGTAAAAGTAAATGTTAATATATTTCAGATTCTCTATTGATAAGTGGGACTGATATTCAAGATGGACTTCTTTAAATGAGTGCAGGGAAAAAATTACATGACACAATTATGAGTTTCTGTCACAATTGCTGTCAATTTTCAAACTGTAAAGGAAATAAGATGTGATTAAAAACTATCTGTAGATTTATTTTCTGGAAAGACTCTTAATTATATTTCTGATAGCTATAAGAGGCACAATTTACAAGAGAGTAAATCTTAAAATACAGTAGCCCCTTTATCTATTGCTTAAAATAATTTCCCAGTGGAAAATAGTATTTCATTAATTGTCATTACTCAGGAATTATAGAATTAGGAGGTCTAACATTTCTTTTATCATGCATTTCTTTAGGTGTCAGTGGCATTACCTTTCCAAAATTAACTTTGATGCATAACAACAGATTAATTGCCAGATGCGAAAAAGGAACATAAGAGAACTAGTGACTTTTTTGGGGAAAAGAATCTATGAAATAAGGGGGTTTGAATTGCAGGTCTTCAGCTGAGCAAGAGAAATTATTTTTCTTAATGTGTTCATTCCTCCAGAAAGAAAAGCTTTATTTATTTAAATATAGATTCATTTAAATATTTTATCAGCAAATTAAAATACCATGTAATCAAAGCAGTAGGTTTTCATTTATGTTGTGTGTGTACTGGAATATTTCCATTCGTATAGTCAATGAGGAAGATAGAAAACTCACTGAGCAAAGGCTGGACCTTTCCCACTGAGGTACTGTGATACTCAACACAAGTCCCCCTATTACACACTTGAGCAAGTCTCTTTCCCCACTAGGACAGTGGTCTGTTTTTCATGCCCTTGCCCTGTGAATGGAACAAGGTGGTATTTAGTGAGGAACTTTCCCTTTCTGGCTGAAGTCTGTCTGGTTTGGTTTTTTTCTTTCCTGTTGTCTTCAGCGGGCTTCAGATTATATACTCCTGTAGTTTTGAGTCAGCTTCTAGTCAAGTTTAATTACATCCTTAGCCCATCTTATTTGCAGTTTTGACTTCTCATTGAAGGAGGCTGTTTCTGGGAGGGGGGAGAAAAAAGACATGCAAGAGGTACATACCTGTGTTCAGTAAGTATTCTCTTTCTCAGAAGCTGTGCCTATGAGTAAGGTAGAGCACTGACTGCTTGGGTGAAGGGTTCAGGCACATTTATTCACAGGAGTTCATTTAGCTCTGTCTTCCTCTGGAAACTTGCAGTTAGCGTGGGCTCAGTGACTTAGCGTGGTACCATGACTTGCTGTCAGCTAAACTTATCCGGTGTTCACCCTGAAGTGGGCATGGCCTGAGTCAGGCTCTCTGCAGTTCAGTCAAGGGCTGTGGGCATCCATCACCACCTTCCCAGGATGCAGGAGGCTTACCTGTATGCTGTGTCCCAGCAAGAGAGAGAGAAACCTTCTTGGTTGTAAAGCTGGAGTCCTGGAGAGAGCATGGTGAAGGGTGGGGACAGTTTAGGAGGCCAAGGGCAATGCTAAGTTTACTACTTGTCCTGTGAAGGACTGCTGCATGATTAAGTTTTCAGGATGATTATTCCTTTGTGGATGAATTGGGACTGCCAGGTGGAGGATTCTGTTCTTGGAAGCATCTGCCTCCCTAAGACAGTAGTTGGGAAGCACAAAATGTGTGCCTTTAATGACAGCAGGAAAGAGCAGTCAGTGAGCTTGAATGCCACTGTTTTTTCTTCCTTCCTGAGTGCAAAAGTTCCTAGTTGGATGTAGGAACATCTCCTAACTTAAACTCTCCACCTGTGGCCGCTGTGTGCTTTTTGTTCTGTCAGTGCCTGACTTGAAACGGTAGGGTCTGATTTGCAGAAGTATTGAGTGCTCACAGCTGCAGCTGTAGTAATAGGGAGCTGTACTTTGAACATTTAAACACCATGTAATGCTTGGTGCTCAGAAATGTCAGGTCCCAGCTATCTCAGATGGGGAGCAAAATTAATAGATGCTTTTGATCTTAAAGTCTCTGTGTCCAAGTTCCCAGTCTTCAATATAGGCGACAGCAAACTTCCTCAACTCACCGAGACATGTGGAAGAAGTAAAAAGTCCTTAATATTTTTCAAACATTTAAATACTGCGAAACTAAATACTTCATTGGGAACCTCATAAAAGAAATAATGTGTCCTCAGAGCTCTGCTTGAATATTGCTCAGTGCGTGAGGTGCATGAGGTACACTTTCAGCAATGCAGGAAACACGAGCAGTGATCATTAACCATTGCCTCTTCTCTGAGCTGAACAGAGCAAAGTCTTGTGGAAAGATTTATACCTGTTTGTCTCACTGAAGATAATATCCTAATGTATTTCTAAGAGGAGAGCGTCTTAGTGTTCCTCAGGCAACCTTAATTCTAGCATTTTAGAATATCTGAATCTTTCATTGAAACACCAAGCGGTGTATTAAGGCTTGCTTTTGTGGGACATTTCCTGGTTGCTTTAAATTGAAAACTGAAAAATAGACATTCTGTTGTATATCATCACATTCTTATGAGTCATCAGTGTAATATAATTACAAGCTTTGTAGAGTAATTCTGTGTGTATATACCTCTATAATTATTACACACATAGAATACTAGATACAGTTGAGACTTATGAACACAGTGGGAGAAATGGGACTTTTTTCAAGCCACTGTGGAAGTTGGTAGTGGCAGTCTTTGCCTTCTTTGGAAGTCTTTCTTGAGGAAAATCCCTCCTCCTTCAAGGCTAAATAAAGCTGCATTTTATGCTGTTGGTCTCTGTGTAAGGAAGTAAACTGTTATATAGAATACATATACCTAGAGAGAGGGTAGTTACAGGGTTACCCTGCAGCCCATCCTTTTGCAGTGAGCATTCCCTTCATTTCTGCTGTTAGTGGTATAGCTCTACTCACCAGCTGTAACTCCAGTAATAAATACATTGAGAGGTTGTCTGTGGGACGTTTACATAAGCACGTGTACAGCACCAGCTGACATCATCAGTGTATCACTGTCTTAGTATAACATATTCATATAATATTATTCAGAGCAGCCCTGCGAAGAAGGACTTGGGGGTGTTGATTGAGGAGAAACTTAACATGAGCCAGCTTCAGTGTGCGCTTGCAGCCCAGAAAGCCAACCGTATCCTGGGCTGCATCAAAAGAAGCGTGACCAGCAGGTTGAAGGAGGTGATCC
>WYDI02013744.1:0-36829 GCA_009867235.2 Psittacus erithacus
GGGAAATCCTGCCTGACCAATTTGGTGGCCTTCTAGGATGGGGCTACAGAACTGATGGACAGGGGTAGAGCAGTTGATGTCATCTACCTGGGATTGTGCAAAGTGTTCGACACTGTCCTGCATGACATCTTTGTCGTTTGCAGACAACAATTTGATAGCTGGACCACTTGGTGGATGAAGAACTGGCTGGCTGGCCGCACACGAAGAGTTGTGGTCCATGGCTGAATGTCCAGTTGGAGATCAGTAACGAGTGCTGTCTGTCAGGGATTGATGTTGGGACCGGTCTTGTTCAACATCTTTGTCGGAGACACAGACAGTGGGATTGAGTGCGTCTTCAGCATGTTTGCAGGTGACACCAAGATGTGTGGTTTGGTTGATACACTGGAGGGAAGGAATGCCATCCAGAGGGACCTTGACACACTTGTGAGGTGGGCTGATGCCAATCTTATGAAATTTAAGCATGCCAAGTGCAAGGTCCTCCACCTGGGTCAGAGCAATCCCAGGCACAGCTACAGGTTGGGCAGAGAAGAGATTCAGAGCAGCCCTGTTGATTGAGAAGCTTAACATGAGGCGGCAGTGTGTGCTCGCAGCCCAGAAAGTGGATGGTTATATATCTGATATACGTATGAAAGAAATCAGCTAAGCATGTGTAATCTTTTTGTATGTTTTCAGTATATATATTCTGTTAATAAAGCAAATATTTTAAAAAATAGCTCATAGCCTGCTCCGTACCCCCCCCTGCCCCCCCCCCCCCCCCCCCGCAATTTAAAGCAAAAGTAACAAAGTGCCAGGACAACAGGACCATAAGCAATGTGATCTGAAACAGACTTTAGTTCCGCTTCATGAAAACTAGTATGATAGAAAAGTAGCATTAAATGTCACACTGAAATAGATCTCCCAAGGTATAGCTAAAGCTTACTTGAATTCATGCCTTGGTTCCTCTCCAGAGTTAAGGAAGAAGTGGCAAATAAGTCTGATTCGTCTGAATAGCACAGTGTCATAGCTGTATCTTCACTACACTCTTGTTGCCCATTTCTCAAAGGATATCTACACTCTTGTCACCACAGTATTTGAACATAGGGCATAAAACGGTGCATTACATTTCAGTTTAGGGATGACCTTATAAAGTCTCTTACTATTTGATCATTTGTGTTAATGTTTTCTGAGTATTTCTGAATTTCTATTGCCTTTCTTCTGATAGTATTCTAAAGGGAAGAAAGAAACTTCTTCAGGATGATTGTTTCTTCACTCCCTGATTTTTTTCCTGCTATTTCAAGCTACTGTGCTAGAAAAATCACAGAAAAACAGAGATGAGCTTCAAGAATGAAGATAGCATGAAATGCGATGAGGATGTGTGCAGTTTTCCCTTTTTCTCTGCTTAGTAAATACTGATATCCAGAAAAGTTCAGTATATGCATAGGACAGTTAGATTAGGAATCTAGCATGAAGAGATTTTCATGAAGCACAGATACTGGCATATACCTGTTCTTTACAATGTAATAATATTCACAGTATTGCTCAAGCCTGCCATTTTTTTACGCATTCCAGAGTGAAAAAGCAAAGCTTGTTTCCTTCTGTTTTCATTTCAGATTTTAATAGCGCTATCCCCGGGCTTTTTTTTTTCTTCTGGTTTTTTCCCTCAGTTAATATTTTCTGTTACCACTGGAAAAGCTCTTCTATGAGATATGCCTGGAGTTCTCACACCTGTTTTCCCTCTTTGCCTCCTAAGTATGAAGCATTTTCTTTTCAACATCCCTAATGCTCAAAGATACTACTGAGCCACAGGGAGGCAAAGTTTTCTTAGATTGATATAGATATATATAGAGAGAGATATATATATATAAAGCATGTTAGAAGAAAACAAACAAACAAGCAAACAAAACAAAACAAAGCAAGTAAAAAATAACCCCACTTCCCTACTTCTTGTTTAGAGACATTTTTTTAAAATATGTATAAAAAAATAAGCAAGAAGGCTAAGTTAACAGTGGCAGACACAGAAAATGGCAAAAATTATGAGTGCTGATAGTTCCTGGTTTCTAGCAAGAAGAGTTGATCTTGCCTACTTAGTATATTAATAGGGTCATTCTGTATCTCTTCTCATTCTCCAGTTCAAAGAACATTCCTTGAAATGTTGTTGCAAAACAGAATTTTCCTATCCATTTTTATGCTATGTTATGTTGTATTGTGTTGTGTTTTGTGTTTTGTTTTTTTGAGGTTTTTTTTGTGGTTTGTTTTGGGGGTTTTGAGGTTGGTTTTGGTTTTGGGTTTTGGTGGTTTTTTTGGTAGTTGTTTTTTTGTTTTGTTTTTTTTTTTGTTTTGTTTTGTTTTTTAAATAGGAAAGGATGCAGGAAAGAGGTGAAAACCTTAGACACAGTCCCTGGAGAAGGCTGTGTTCTTTTCTAACCTAAGCTTAGGTTAGTGAGAAATAAGCCATTACCAGGGTAGGAAGGGCAACTGCTTGAAAAATTAGCATTTGTAGTAAAAACAGAACCTGCTTTATAGTAGTTAATACACAAGCTGTGCAAACCATTGGCTTATTTAGTTTTGCTTTTATGTTTCTGAATGGTGTTTTTGTGAGTAGATAAAGTGGAGAATGGGATTGATGCCAGTTCAAAATAGACGGCATTTGCATATGCTATTCATAAGACGGAAAATGGATTGGTAAGATCATTGATTAATCATAAAAATAAAAACAAAAATAAATTTTAAATGTCTCAGAGAAAGTTGAATTTATCTAATAAAGAAGAACAGTGTATCAGGTAAATGATTAAAGGCAGAGTAGGTTTGCAGTTAGTCAATGAATTGTTGAGTGTTCCTCCAATTGTATCTTGTTACACAATCTTAATAGGAGGTAGCAATGCTGACAGAGGGTGACACAGTCGAAGTCCACCATCTTGGCTAAATTTTTCACCATTAGAATGTAAATTTTCACGAGAAAATGAAGCTTCAGTCTTTGGAAGAAGGTGATTGAAAGCTAAAAGATTATCAAAGGAGAAAACTAAAACTACAAGATAGACTACTCTGTAAATGATTTAGGAACTACTGTAAAGTAAAAATCAGCAGGTCTGAAAGCATGCATGACCAGCTGATAATACAGCAATGCCTGACTTTGTTACAAAGAGAGTGGGAGCAATTGAGTTCATTCTGGAGTGTAAATATAGTGGAAAATGAACTTAAAAACAAGGTGGAACAGGCAGATTCCTTTATTTCAGAAAATAGAAGATAATACCTTGAAAACAATTATACATAGAACTTAGGAAGGAATTAATGCTGTATCTATGATAAAATTTTCCTGTGGAATGATAGGATTGTTTTAATTTTTTTTCTTTGTTGGATTTGTTGGTAAAATGGTTAGGGCATTTTATAAATATCAGGATAACTAGTTAATGTTATTTCTTGTGAAAACTGCCATTAAGTTCAATAAGAAGGAAATGATTTTCTGTGTTACTTTGATTTACAATCCACAATGCTATGGATGTGGTCTTAAAGACACAAAGAAACAGGGAAGCAGTACTTGTCTATTTCCAGAGTATATACATACACTGATCAATTAAAGGAGATTGATGTTCTCTCTGCAAGCTTTATAAAATGAACATTGTCTCCTATTTGTTTAGGTGGCACTCAGCAGAGCTTCCCAACAGACAATGTTTGCTTTATGGGTGTAGAGAATAATCTGATACCCAATGAGCAACTCCAGTGTAGGTGCCAGAGTCAGTATGCTCACCCCAAATGTTTTTCCCTCTTTAAAAAGCAACAGAAAATACCCATACTAAACCAAAACGAACAAGCAAGCAATCCAAAAAACAACTCCATAAAATTTTTTGAAAGGCTGCCAAAAATACTTTCTAAAACATTGAACGTCAGAAAAAAGTGATGGCATAGAAAGAAGAAATGCTTAAAAGAAAATTACAAAGAAATGTCAAGTTTGTATATGTGGCTTTATTTACAGGATCACGACATAAAACTCATCCTTTCTCTTATTTCTATGGATTCCATTTAAAATTTTGTAGGGTTGTGGGTTTTTTTTTTCTTTTTTATTGTTTATTTATTTTTAGTATACGCGTATTTTTTTAACATTCTAAAATAAGTGTGAGGTAGTTGGTTATTTTTACCATTTATATTTACTAATATAAATTTGAATATGCATGAATATGGAGTAATTAAAGAGCTTGACAAAGTCTCAAATTTAAGAAAAAAAAGAAAATTAATTTTTAATTCAAGGCTATATTTGAGGTAGAGATGAGCAGCAGAAAGAAGTACTGAATTCAGAAGTTACTCAATTTCATTGGAACTAACTATGGAGCCAAGTCAGCAAAATAATGAGAAGTTATTAATATTTGGAGGGAATACCCTTCTTCCTTGTTTACTGAACTATCAAAAGAATGCATTTTCTGTTATTAAATGACATGTAGAAAATTAATGTCCAACGGATCTAAAATATAGTTAATAACACAGTAATTTATTTGCTTAAGATTCTAGTAGTATAGTGTTAGAATCGATCAGATTAATTTCACTGGCAATTGTTGTCTTGGCATTAGCAAATCATTCTTTTAGGTCATCAATTACTTACACATATGGCTACAGCTAGAAGATTTAGATAAAAAAAAAACAAAAGCCCAGTCTTCCCCAGATGTTTCAAAATGTTGGCTATTGGAAATGAAAGTAATGTATTAACTGTACTGGAGAAAGCGTTAAGTCAACCATACTTCTGCAAGATTTATAAGAACTAAAGTGAGTTTCAATTTGAATTGTTAAAGGAAATTTTACATGCATTAACCACTCAGTAACATCCATCCCATGTATTTAATTATGTACTGGGTTTTGAATCATCATCTCCGGAGCAGCATAAAAAAGTGTTCCTAAACTACTGTTCATAGACATTGCTGTAAATTACACATATAAAAGACAGGGAGTTTTGAAGCTGAGGGCTTGCCAAAAAAAACCCTAATATTAATATACTTTTATTCCTCTCCTGCTGATGTGTATTACGTTAAGGTACACTTCACCTCATTCCCTTGAATGTTCAACTATTCATTTCAAGTAATTCAAGGTTAAAAGATTGCATGTGCACATACCAGCATATTTGGTATTATTTTTCTTGCTAGGATATACAGAAAAACATAATTTGGTAAAGAAGTTAGGAAGGCTGCCTCTGGCATGATGAAACCCATTGTAATCTACAATTATTAACCACATTAGTAAGGCAATATTTTTGCAAAGAAACTCCTGTTATGTATCATTAATGTTGCAAAAATATCATCCGTTACCCATGAAAAACAGCTTAGAGAAAAGTGGAACTTAAACTATCGCAAAAAATATTATAGAAATTTAAAAACTTGTTGCATTTATCCTCAACAACCAAAGTTTTAGCTCCTTTATTCAACCTTCTCATATGCCATTTCGGGAGTATGTGTTCCAAGAATGTTTCAGTTCTCAGTGAAGTAATTTCCAGGCTAAGCCAAATTTCACAAACTCAGCCTGTAAGATCTCTTTTGCTTACATGCGTGAACTGTATGCATTAATAGCGTAGTGAAATGGTAACTCTGTAGCATAGAGCTCTGAATAAAATAGCATTGATACAAAAAGCTTAATGGATTCAGGGGATGTTGCAGGGTCACATTTTTGTAGGATGTGTATTTATGTCTACTTTAAATGAATATTCTCTGCAGTACTAGATCAGAAAGGCAGAGTGGACAGCCACAATGTAAATACAAAATAAAGAGTTTATGTTGTCCTAAAACTTATATTATTGTACAGACACTTGAGTAGACTGAAGAGGAAATAGTAAAATGTTAGAAGTCTGTTTCAGCACACCCAGTCTGCGTGCAAGCACAACGGAAATTCATCATGTTAATCAGAAGATTTCACAGGAACACACGAATTTTGATGGAAATACTATAAATTGGTTTCATAACTTAATTCGCAGGCAGAGTGTCAACTTATTATAGGATAAAGTCACCCAACTTGGAGTAATTCCCATGTCTCTCATGAGACAAAATGCAGATTAGAAGCTCTACATTCTTACATACCGTGTTAAGATAGATAGACAGATAGATAGTTGGGAGACAGAAAATAAACTAAATAGCTTTAAAGGCAGTCCAAATTTGTTTGTCCAGAATCCTTGGAACAGAAATAAAAAATTAACAGTAGAAATGTATTATTTCCTTTCTAGATATGTTACTTGGACATTTAGCTAAGGAAATTTTGTTCACATTTTTTATTTGTGCTGTGTACTTATGATTTCCTGTATGTGATGAAATTAAGACAAGAAAGGCTTAGGTTTTTTCTACTGTAAGTAAACAGTGTAGCAGTAAAACTTCTGTGTCCAGTACATCTCACTGATTGCATTTGCTATTCCATTTTTTTCTTTTTCTTTAGGCAAATGCTATCTGTGTATAAAAAATATATTGCTGTGGATTCTTTCTTCTGAAGCATTTTAATTAGCTACTTATTATAATTTAATTTGAGAGACTCCTATGCCTAATAAGCTTTCCATTTAAAATCCAAGCTCTGAGCTTTATAAAAGCTACGTGGTCTACATGTAAAACTTTGTAAATAGCATAAAAGGCAGGGAGACACATTAGGAGCTGCCAGAATTGTTTGTTGTGGCTGCTCTGCTAGCTGCTGCTTGAATGGCTGAAGGAGAAAAGTACTGATTGACTAGTGCCAGCTCAAGCGAAAAATATAACAGTGTAGAGAAAAGTTAGAATAAGACACAAAAAATGGGTTCTAGGAAATGTTTATATCTCTTGGTAGAGGGGCATTACAGAGCCATTTAATATGTGGTTGTGAAACAAATGTTGTTTGTGATTTAATTTAATACATAAATAGAGAATCAGGTTCTTATATCCAGGATCCGTCAGATAATACTATTACACATGGTTTTACAGAATCTAACACACTATTCTGACTTGAAAGGGCATTTTATGTTCATGTAATCTAATATGTTATTAAAACATTATGAATGAAATACAGATTGTTTCATATGGTGTAATACAGCAGGAATGTGTGTGTGTCAGAGAGGTTGTTTTGTCTAGAAACTGCTCATGATAAAGAATGTAGGACTACAATGGTTAGCATAATATCTGGAGAATATCTATTTAAATAAGAAAAGAGCTCTTAACAGCTAATTATGGATTGAACACTTCTAATGGCTTTTGCCTCATTGTCCAGTTTGGTTCGGTTTGGTTTGGTTTGGTTTGGTTTTTTTCCTGGGAAACTGCATGTTTGCATTTATCTACTCTAAGAAGCAGATTATGTGTTACTCAGTGAAATTGAAAGTAATCAAACATATGTTAATATCCACTGGCAAAGATGAGAGTGTTATTTAGAACAGAAGAGTCTTAAGAAAATTGGAAACAATAGCAAAAGTTAGATTGTTAATTTTTTAATTAAGTATCTATGAAGCAATATGTGGGTATACTAAAGTATTCAAACAGCATGCCTTTCAAAAATTGATACCTATAGTAAGTCCATTATAGTATAACATTAGTAGCACTGTAATAAAGCTTTCAGGCTAATCAGTGTTCAAAGTCCTTTTCTTTTTTTTCTTTTTTTTTTTTTTTTTAACTTAGTAGTAGAGAACAGTACTACAGAGGTGTATACAATTAGGTTCTGTTGTCTGTCATAGAAACTGTTGGTGGTAGCACAGTTTAGCTCAGGGAAAACAAAAGTGAAAGAAGAATAGGAAGAACAGTTTGCGCAATAAAAACTTGAGGAAAAAAAGTCAAGAAGATACCTTTGTATGATATAAAATGGGTTAATGAAGATGCTTATTTTTCCTTGACTAGGAGGAAGGCATTGGTTTTAATACAAAAAAGATGTTCTGAGTTCTTGAGTTCTTTGGAAAGAAAACTTCAGCTAGTATTTCAATCTTTGTTTACAGATACTTTTTAAAGCTTGGAAACATGCCCAAGTTCTTAAAAAAACTGGCAGGATAGATATTTCTGTTAATATAGGGAAA
Source organism: Psittacus erithacus (assembly GCA_009867235.2). Lineage (NCBI taxonomy): Eukaryota > Metazoa > Chordata > Aves > Psittaciformes > Psittacidae > Psittacus > Psittacus erithacus. The sequence continues at coordinate 7,964 of WYDI02013744.1, forward strand.
TACATTACAGTTGACCCTTTTTCAGCTATGATTATTCATCAGAAGACAGGAACTTTTCATTAAGTAAGAAAGTATACAGGAAAAGGGAAGGATAGTGCAATACATATATATCTTTTTTCAGTTTTTAAATTTCTGGTACATAAAGGAAAGATGAAACAAGCTCCTCCAAGGATGAAGTGTAAGGATAACTAAAATAAAAATTTACTAGGGGGATATAATAAACAACATTGCTTGGAGTCTAAATTATACTATTTCCTAGAAGACATACTTTTATCTTGCTCGTGGGATGGGGAAAATCTTCAATTTATGTATTCAAGGAGCTGTCTGGAAGATCACAACGGTACCTTCTGGCCAGAGAAATTGAGTCTGGGTATTCTTGCTGAACACATTTCTTTTTCTATAAAATAAATACTGGCAATGTCTGCAAGTAATTGGTGATAATTATGGAGGCTTAAATGTGCATCCTGAGAGTACTGAATTCTCTGACAAAATTTGAAGAGATACAGGTGTGAAACTCTCCATGCTACCTAGCAGACTGATGGGAAATACTAAATGAATATCAGCTTAGTCCGACTGCTTCTAATACTCTTGCAACTCATGTTCAGTCATGCTGGCTAGTGAGACATTGATTAATGTTGGAAGACTGGTGAGCTGAAGAGTATGAATGGAACAGAGAAGCAATTGCTTTCCATAAGCCATCATGACTGATGCAAATCCCTCAGAAGCCTTCAAAATGTGTAGCAAACAGCACAGTATTGGTTCAGAAAGAAAGCATTGGCCAATCAAATGGCTTGCATTCATTGTGTTACTTTTAGATCACATTAATAAGTGAATGACAGCCGTTATTTGCTCATAGAAATCACATCTTGGAAAATTATGCAAGGGTTTCATTTGTGCAGTTATGGAAACTAACAGATTTGAAATTCAGCTAGAAACAAAGAGTCAAGTTTTCCTGCTCAAGCTGACAGATCTCTAATCAGTTGTCATATTTACTTTAAAAGACATTATTGCAGGAGATTGAATATTTTGCAAGGAGAGCTATGGGCTTCATGCTATTAATCTGTTGAGAATAAGGTGGTAATAAGCTAAATTTTAATCTTTTGAGGGACAAAGACTTTATTAATAACCTCAGCTGAATTTTAACCATCTCCCTTTTTAAATGTTATTGAAGGTGTCATACCAGTTAATTAAATGAAATAAATACTTGATATTGAGCCGTAGAGAAATTGGTGGTAGTTATTGCAGCTCAAAATCTAGTCTTTGCTCTAGAGTTTAATTAACAACATTATGATTTGTGTCATAGAGTAGCTCTAGACCTTGTTATTTTCAAACTAAAAACCTTAGCATTGCTTTGACAGTTTTGGTGCCAGACAAAGCTCTTATGACTGGTTCACTCAGGCAAATGGAAGAGATCAAGAACATTTATTCTGGCTCTAGAGCTGCAGTTCAGACACACATGCCTAAGAAACAATTTGGGGAAGCTAGTCTATGACTGTATTGTGAACCACAAAGTTACCTGTGAACCTAAGTTGAGTCGCAGTTACAAAACCATTTAATCTGGAAATATATGCTCTGGTGACATCAAGAAATAAGGCAAAAAGATCAGTTTAGTTCTGAATGCTACTGAAACAAATGAACATCGTACACAGCTTAAAATCAGAGTAAACCCAACATTTTAATTCAAGTATGGCTATTGGAAGTTAAGGTACTATATTTAGTCTAAGGGGATTCAGGTCCAGAGCTTCCAACTTTTCCTGGTGAGAGCCATCATTATCCTGTAGCAGTGTGCTGTGCAGCCACAATCTGGAGTTACTGAAAGACAGAGAAGCAGAATGATCTTGACTCTGTAGACTGTTAGATGTTCAACTAGGGACAGAGGTTTGCTTTCTAAAATCTGACCACAGCTTTCCTTCTCTACTTCCAGCTGAGTGCTTACTATCCATCTAGAGAGGCAGAGCATGTTCCTGATCTCTCTCACAATCAATAAGAAAAGAGAACACTTGGAAGGGAGTAGGGTTGTGTATGAAACACTCAGATTTGAACACAGACATGATGCCTCAAGCTATTGGTTGCATTAAATTAAAGATAAAGGAAAAAATTGCTATTATCTGTTCTGAGATACAAATTCTGTACCTATATTAAGGTAAACCGCTACATGTTTTGTTGATGCAACTTTCACCCTAGTAATTCTTACTGACTTCTTGTAAACCAGAATATTTTCATGACATCATTTCAATTTGTTTTGAATTTAGGATGATAAAACCAAAATCTCGCAGAGGACCAGTGCTGAAGGTCATGGAAGACAGTTTAATAAAGAAATGTAATAATGCAAACTGGCATAAAATATTTTCCTCCCTGAAATATGCTGATACAGTTTTATGAAGATAAAATGCTCTTTTTAAAATTGGTGAGCATAGCAGAGCCCAGAAGACATGCACTTTCAGAACAAGTTAAATATTTGTAATAGTGAGTCACTATGACTTCTCACAAACAAGCAAGTCTGAAAATGTCTGCTTTTGTTTTAAAAATTTTTCTCCGTATCTTAGCTTTTCCACATAAGTTCTTTTCTGCATATGCAAAACATGCACAGTTCTTTTTTACTTCTACTTGCAACATTGTTTATTTCTCAGTATTTACAATATGGGAAATTCAAAATATGTCTTTTAGTTAGGTATTAGAAAATTATACCTTTTCACAGTCAAACTGCATTCTGTCAATAAAAGACTAGTTTTCTTTTTAATTTCAGATTGTGCAGTTATTAATAGTAAGCAATTAATTTGGGAAGTTATTGTGAAAGTCTGTGTTTTCAAATTAATCTCCTTATCTAGAAAAAGGTTGCTTATGTGTCTGTCACAAGCTGTAAGGTGTTAAGATATTCTGAATTTCAGAATGCATGAGGCAGAATTGTTCTTATGTTAATAGTCTTTAAAAGAAATTGTTTCAGTTCTCTTAGAATTGCTTCCTGCAGAGAAGAACCTCATAATGAAAACAGAATGGAATAAAACTGCAGTGTAAGTCCTTAGATGTGTTAAACACCTGTTAGATTTTCTTGAGATAACGTGACCTATAGTTATTGATACTACTTTTCTTTCTAAGCCAGATTTACAGAACTACCTGGAGTTAGCTTTTTTTGGCATTTCACTTGAAGAACAGCATATTAAACAGGAAGGAGATAATTGCACTATTTGGAGTAAGACAGGTTTACTGTCTGGGATGGATATTCAAAACACTACATAAATGTCATTATAATTGCTCATCTCCTGTTTGGGTAAAATTTTATCCTTTAAATTTTAATAAATTTTTTTAATTGGTAGGCAAATATCATGTGCATAAATGCTTCTTTTATATTCTTTTTAACCTTCTTTTGCTGTCCTTTAAAAAAGCCGACAAACAAAATCCCCAAAATCAAAAAACGCCTGACAATATCCTACCAAGACAGAAGAAAGTTCAAAGTAGAACAATGTGCATACTACATAGCTGTAAAGCTTGTTTGTGTTCCAGTTTCATAGCAGACAGAGGAAACTGGTGAAAACTAGCCTTAATTGCTTAAGTTTTCCCTACTGTAAACTTTAGTTCTTTTTCCCTCTATAATCTCTTATGTCCTTCTATAGTCTGTCAGTTGCATTCCAGCAGCAAATAGGCATATATAACTTGCAATTTGTATGTTTAATATGGTGAACCATAATATTTGTAAAACATGACTGATATAGAAAGCATTTGCTTTCTTACAGACTATTTTTTCCTACAAATTATATACTGAGTTTGCAATATTACTTCATGATTAACGGTTAGCTCAAGTTTCTGTTACAGTAATCCTTTTGAAGCTTATATTAACATCAACAAATAAATCACTGCAATTTCAAAACAAAAGTTTTGTCCACAAGTCCAGAATATTTTTTGTTTCATCAGACTAAGTTTATAGGCTAGTGAACTTTTAGGGGAGTAACCCCAAGGTAGAACAAAGCTGGTCTATCTCCATAGATAGCTTCAGCTTAATTTTTTTGCTATAACTTTATAAATCAGTACTTATTAAATTCCTAATGTTCCTTTTTCTATATTTTTGTTTGATGGACTACTTGGTTCAGTCTTACAGTGTAACACATGAAGAGACACCAAAAGCATCCTGTTCTCCAAAGCCTTATTATATTAGACCACTAAGTATCAAGATGAAGACTTTTTTTTTTTTTTTTAATAAAAGTGAAAACAGAGAACCTCTGAGCAAAACAGAACACAAAAGTCTTACCACTCTTCTTTAACATCCATTTCTTTCAGGCTGTTTCTTCAAACAACCTTCAGTGGCTTCCTATATGGAATAAACTCTACAGTCTCCTAGAAGTCTCTTTCCATCGCCTGTATAAATTTCGAGTTTTGGATGCAGGGGCATAGATTCCCTTCTGAGCTACAGAAACTTCTCTCAGCTAAACATGTTTAGTTGCACTTGAGAAAGGAATAACCTTCCTTTTCCTCTAGAGAGTTCCACTTGACCTAAAGCTCATAAATCAGAAAAAGAGACGCACTGCAGCTGAGCAGCTTTGCTGAACAGCTTTACACTTCTGAGCTGAAAAATATGTTATACAGTATTTATATGACAAGCTTGGAACAAACAAATCTTTAAATTGTACTTCCTATCAAGGTGTTTTATCATCTCTGCCCTTATAACATTAATAGAGATGCAATCAAATATAGTAGAACTTTTAGTACCACTTTTAGTACACATGCATGTGTTATCTTTTTAGATGCAGAGATTATCTGTGATTTGGGTATGCTATTGTTTTCAGTGTCTTCTTAAAAAGTTTAAAGTTGCAATAACCTTCATTTCCTTTATTATAGTTAACACTCAAAACACATAAATCCCAGGTAACTTAATCTTTCCTTTCTGTTCAACTGAAATTGTCAGTTGCTATCCCTGGAACCAATATGTATCATACATTTATTTCAGATTTGTGACATGCCTCTAGCTTTAGTTGATTATTTGAATTTGTACGTCTCACTGATGACAGAAATATGAGATCCAGAGGATGTCAAAGTTGTATGAGGTCAGTCTCTGAATATGCAAAATATTTGTGCCTTTTAAAAATTTAAATGAAGCTGGATTGACTGGACTTCCGAATGTTATGTGCTAATGATGCAGTGCACCTTGTGAAAGCTATGCCTTAGGTATATATTACCTTTCCCTGAAAGACAGATTAGGTGAAAACTGAACCAGTGAGAAATTCTCCCAAACATTTATAACTGGAGCCGTTGCTCGCTTCTCTGGCAGGTTTGTGTAGCTGAGGTCTTGAAAATAGTTTTAAAATTCCTAAGGCAGTTTTCAAAATGCAGATTATTGTAGAAAACTGAATAAGCTTTGTTTTGCAGAATAAGAGATGCCTGCAGCTAAACAAATTTTCATAGACTGAAGAATAATAAATGATTCAATCTAGCAACAAAGAAGTTAAATGATACTTGCCATTTGTGACATTAGCAAAGAAATTTTATTCCTGATCTTTTGTCTTTCTTTTCCATCAGTTCTACCTCTTGAAATTTTAAATCTAAGGTATTTCTGTAAATCTTAATCCAGATGAAACCCTCCCTATGAATAAAAATGTTATAAATTAACAAGAATTGTTCTCTTATAGCATGATGAGATTCATAAGTATTGTAACAGATTGCTATTTTGTTATTCCAGAAGATGATATAATTATTTTCAAATAGTTTCAGAGACAAAACATTTATCTAGTGAGTTTTGAACGGATGGTAGTGTAATCTACATTAAGTCCATAGAATCACTTAGTGACAGATAAAAAAATTATAATCTCTTGAATTTAACTGATACAGCATCTCTCCAATGACTTTTAAACTGGTGGGTTTAGTACATGTTATCAGTCATAAAAGCAAAGAACTTCTTTAATTTTTCTTTGGATACAGTGTCCAGCATTATAGATGGAAGAAAATCAGATATACACCGGTATTCTAGTAAATGGCTTTGGTTCAGAGTTACACATTTACTTACAGATTTAGTTTTGAAACAGATAGAACAGTTGAACAAATCTTTATTATCTGCTGACAAATATTTGGATGGTATTTGCATTCTGTGATTGTTATCTGTAGAGAGACAGGGAGATGTGTGCTTGAGACGATAAATCTGGGGGTGGATAGGAAACCATTCATATTAAGTATTGAACTATGTCAAAGATGAGGTAAAGGATTTTATACGGGAATGACTGAAATGAGAATTAAAAGTGTAGAAATTACAAACAGAATTCAACCTATTAAATCTGATCCCTTAAAGGAAAATAAGGGAGACCTGTCTCTCACATACATATCTTCAAGTATGAAAATGGTTTAAAGGGCATCCTCATTTATCCAGTTCACAAAGCTATCTGTGATGGCAGGAAAAGATTTTTTCTTGAAATGGATGCCTTATTCTCTTTCTCCCAGTAGCTGTTCAGAGTATTTGTCTATTTATATTCATTACCGTTGCTGTAGAACAGTGCTGTTTTTCATGATTTCATTGGCATGAGAAGCACTGATTCAGTTTTGCTGTCAGTCTTGACCTCTTTCTATACCTCCTCCACTTTCAGTGACTAAAAGCATTACTAAATAGAAACAAAGATATCCCCATAAAGTACGTCTGCAGAATCACAAAATAAGTTTTGCAACACTTAACATATATGCAATTGCAGGTCATGTCTATGATAGGGTAAAGTATGCACTGTAATTTGTTTAGATATTTATTGCACTGCTACGTATTTATCGACTTTTCAGATACCTGGTGGCAAAGAGGTTTGGGAGTATACATAAACAGTCTACTAAAAATTAAGATTCTCAAAAGGCCTTCACACAAAGAGCAGAATAAAATCAATGTTAATTTTAATGCTGATAAGTTTTTTTTTCAAAATGTTTTGAGAACACACAAGAATTCTTCCATTTATTTTCTATCCATATCACTCAAAAGTAAGCAGATAGTTTTCAACTTTATCTAGCCACTCATTCATCTCTGATTTAAAATAGAATATATCTACGTTACATAGATTATATCTCTTTATATATATGTAGATATATAATAGATATAATGTATAATAGAATATTAGAAGATAATATAATATATAATAGACTATATCTACATATGGCCATGCTTTACCAGTCCACTTATATGAACTTGAACAATAAGTTGCATAAACTAATCCTTGATGTCCACCACTGTGGACTCTGACTTTATTCACTATGTTTAGTCTAGGCCTAATTTGGTGGATCACTATTAGAGGTGCTTTGTTCACAAAGGGACATGAAATACGCTCATCAGGTCTCAATGCTGCTCGCTTGGGTACAAAGACCATGAAATACGTAAATGTGGTGCCCAGTTTCTGGTAGGACTTCATTTAGCTCTGGTAGGAGCATGCCATTCTTTTTGAATAATTGCCCTGGAATAAGTACATCCTCTGACAATAATTGTGGCTCAGGTGATTGATATTTGGGCATACAGGTTTTTTTTCCTCAAGTTTCATCTTCAAAGTTGATCCAAGTTGAAACCAATTGTACTATCTAATAAAGAATCTATTATATGAGTAAATTACTTATAATCCAGGGCACAATACATTCATAAGAACAACAATCCCAATTGGCATCACTATTATGATCTCAGAAAGGAGCCAGAGACTAAAACACTGTGAAGAGAACAATTTTCTACCGAAAATTTTTCATTCAAGAAACCATATTCTGAATGGCCTGGAAGAAAGATGCCTGCACAAAGTATGCATCGTATGATCTATCCATGGTGTATCATGGAGGCAGTAATAGGCAATGACCATTTAATAAGAGGAAATTAACAGTTTATTAAAAGCTTGTTTGAAATAATAACTGCCAAAATACCAAATTTCTTCTTTCCCTTCACAAATATTTGTGTTTCAAGTCAGATAAAACCTGCAGATTTTGTATTTTTCTGGCTGATTCAATCTGACAAGCTTATTTTCAACTTCTGCTTCCTTAACTTTCTGCCCAACTCCTTAACCACTGGTTTTCTACTTCTTGTTCAGATTTTTAAAACAATCCAGCATCTGGTAAGTGATTACAACCACTGCAACTGATACTGGGTAGATTAGCAGAAATTATTCTGTGGATTTACACTGGAAATAATCAAAAGGATTGTTTTATATTCTTATACTGTAGTCAATATATTTAATACACTAATATCTTCATTTTCTTCAGTGTATGTAGTCTTAAAAGAAAAAGTTTTAACCTCTGTGTTAATATATTCTGATTGACTGAGTTTCTCCTATCCTAGCAGACATAATCAGGAATCTTTCGTAACGACTGTCAGGAATGTAGTCATGCATTGCAAGTGGAGCAAGCTTAACATTGTCCAGTTTCATATTTTTTGTCATTTTTACTGGAGTCTGAGTGAAAGCATAAACTAATAATGTAAGACGTTTCTTGTATTCAAATGACTGAAATCCATGGGTTCACCTCTAACAGTTATTTTTTTATCTTCCTAGTAGCTGATGCACTGCTGTGTTTCAGCTTCAGTCTGAATAACACACGAATGTTTTAGTTGTTGCTGCCCAATTAAGGACTTTTCAGTCTCTTATGCTCTGCCAGTGAACAGAGGCACAAGGAGCGAGGAGGAAGCAGAGGCAGGACACCTGATCCAAACTAGCCAAAGGGGTATTCCATACCACAGCACATCATGCCCAGTATATAAGCTGCGAAGCCCAGATTGCTGCTTGGGTCGGGCTGGGTATCGGTTGGCTGGTGGTGAGCAATTTTATTCTCTCCCCTTGTTATTTCCCTTATTATTATAATTATTATTATTATTATTAACGGTGGTAGCAGTAGTGGGTTTGTATTATACCTTAGTTACTGGACTGTTCTTATCTCAGCCTGCAGGATTTACATTCTTTCAATTTTCCTCCTCATCCTACCAGGAGCAGAAAGGAAAAGGCAGGGAGTGAACGAGTGGCTGTGTGGTTCTGAGTTACCAGCTGGGCTTAAACCACAACAGTGAAAGAAGCTGGAATTTATCTGTTTCATTCTTTAAAGCATAGATGTTGGCTATGAAGCCACAGTCCAAAGTATATGTACTGAACTTCTTAAGAAATCTGGAAATACCGCAAACTGAAGAACAATGGACTACTTTCTAAGATTAAAAATTTTATGGGTATGGGTATATACTTTAGCAACCCAAGCTAGCAAAAGAATAATGACTAATTTTAATATTGTGCTGCAAAACACAAGAGCAGAAAAATTGCATATTAAACATTTTTAAACCAAAAGAATGGATTTGTTAAAGACTACTTCCTGTGGAATCACTTCTGACAAATATTATTCCATTTTTACTTTGGAGCTAGGAAATATTTAACATATTTTGGAGGAATATCTCAAGAATTCTGTAGGTGAATATGCTCAATTGGCATTAATTGGCTTAGGAAACTTGAAGAAAATGTTACCTAGCAGATGGTGAAGCAAGCAAAACCCCAGTATTTTCATCTTGGAGCCCTTGACTAATATGCTTAGACAACCTGTTCAAGTCCAATTTTGCCTTTAACATTCATCAAGACACGGTTCAGTTTGCAAGGTAAGAATTCTACTTCTTTCCTTCCCACAGTTAGTGAGTGAATGAAACACTGTAGGATACTCAGGGTCAAGGGCAGTGATCAAAAATCTGATACACACTACAGGCTCCATTAGATTCCCCCTCCCTCAAGGACTGAGACTGCCATTTCTGACAGTCTTAGACTTTGCAAGTAAAACTTAATTTTTCTCTTTTCCTCTTTGCTTCATTCAAACTTCTATACTTTCCATTAGTATAAAAAAATCATTATACTTTTACATTCTACAGTGAGATAAAATCTAATCTCTTAGTATAGCATGCCTGTGATTCATCTGTATGATTACAGTCTGTCTACTGTACATGCACAAGGGGAATTAGTGTTGTGCTTAATACTTAGTTAGTAATGGACTGTAACCCAGATTAATCTGTCATAAGTATGTAACCATTCTGAGCTTTTATTTGTAATTAATTCAGTAGCTGTAATCTGCACACACAGCTGAAAAATCAATAAAAAATTAATGAAAAAATCCCTTTGAGCAGTTCATAAATCACACTGAGAGGTTCGTTATCTTTCTGTATTTGTCTCAATTTTTTGAGGTGTGAAGGCTTTTCCACACACTTACTTAGTATAAAAACAACAATAACAACAAACTACCCTCCCCCCCGCAACACTTCCCCTCTCCAGAATCATTTCAATGAGAAAGCATTAGTACTCATAACTAAAGTAAAAACTTTCTCAGGTGGATTAATTAGATTTTACCTCTTCTTAGTAAAAGCTGAAGGTTCTCAAATAATTGATTTGAAGACATTGGCTTATGGCACTGACGGGGAATTATAGGCAAGAGTGTGTAACTAGTTAATCAGTAAAAAATTTAATTTCCCTATGACACATGGAATTATTACCATTTACTCCTGAGTTGTATGATTTTATGCTTCTGTTATCCTTCATGATAAATGAAAATCACTATATTTTATAAAAGATAACCTCTTTCTTCTGGAGTCTACTTACAGAAACAGGGAAAATATGCTTAATACAAAAATCTTAAAATGTCATTTATTTCAACTTTTAACACTCGTTTAGGTCTTGCACCATGTAAGTCTTCTGCTAAAGGAACGAAAATGTGTTCTCTGTACTCTTCAATTCACAGGATTGAATTAAATTTTGTTCTGTAACCCAGATCTTGGTAGAATGGTTAAGTAAATAAGATTACAGACTTATATATGTATTTGTGAGAGAAACATGTACAACATGAGCAGATAAGTGAGCATTTTTTTTTTCTATTGTGTGGGATAAGGTTCCCTTTATGTGACATAAAAGATTAAACTGATCCTTCACTTGGCTGCTATATTTCTTCTTACAACACAACTTCCTTTTGACAGCTACAAAAAAGACAAGTAATCAGAAGTTATTTGTTTTGGTTTCATGCTGAGCTCTACATTATTTAGATGATCATTTGCATGCAGAGCATGGAGAACTTTCTTCTTCCCCCCATTTGAAAATAGCATAATATAAATTAACAGAGCTTCAGCACATTTTACAGTTACTGTTCAAGTTCAACCTTTGAGGGTCTATTATGACTTGTAACAAAATAAAATTACATGAGTCCACTGAAAACCTCATGGGAACACGAGTAATTCCCTTTTTATGAAAGCAGTACTGCTACTTAATATGTTATTATATAATATTTTATTCTGTATATCCAGGAATGAAATAAAATCCAGAATCCAGAAACAGTGCTGCATGAAGTAGAACTGTATAAAACAATACATTTTCAGGAATGCAGTGGTTCTATCAAGATAATCAGTTCAAGTTACTACCTCACTTGGCAAAAGAATTCTGTAAGAAAAATGCAACTCACTGAGAGATGTGAGAGAAATAAATCAGTATTCTCCCTTAAAGCCAATTCTTAAATTCAGAAGTATTCAATCAGAACTTTATTTTTGTTTTATCTGTTTTCCATAGTCACAAGTGGTTCAGTTCTGCTGTTTGTTGGTTGTTCCCCCATTACTTATGATAAACAATTAACCAGCTCTGTGTGTTTGTGAGTATGGGTGTTTTTACAATCAGTCACCCTTTGAACATTTCAGTCATATTTAGTGCCTTTTTATATCACTCCAGTGAAATATCACGCTTACAAAACAGCTTGCAGCTCTGTCAAATCATTGATTTTTTCTTACATATTCAACTTTCAACTCTATCAGTTCTGGATATCTTTCAAGATATTTGTGAGATACCAATGAGATCTAATGGCGTTGAATATATTTTAGGATTGTTCATTTAGTTTCTAAATGGAAGCAATGAATTCATTAATATCCCCTAGAAAACATTGAGAGTCTCCAAAAAGAAGTTGCCTTTTGAATGAGATGGGCATAAATTGGAGGGAGACAAAGGGAAATCATGTAACCTTCTTTTTCTCTTCTGTGGTAAAAGCACTAGTTTTCTTACGTGGCATCCACTCCTGATGAAGAAAATACATTATTAAATCCTTATCATCAAAAAATTAATTAAAGGGAAGGCACAGTATACAGCTGAGATGACGTAATGACTGCTAGCTACTCTCTTCCCTTAGAGCTCCTGCAGTCCCATTACTTTGTCATGAGTATCAAGGAAATTATGTTGATTTTTGGGCCCTAATGCACACTTCTTAAGTCATCTTTAGGAGAGGTTACTTTTAATTGCTCTTCCAATTGTTTCTGCTCAGAGTTTGTAGAGCACTGACATGTTTTATTGAGAAAAAAAAGGTATGTAATTTGACACAGTGACAGATTAATACTTTAGCATCAGATTGGCAGAATAATTAGACATCTTAAATGTTTCCTACATCTTAATGTCTATGCTAATTCAGGAAACCATAGTAAGTCCTACTTTTCTGAAAGATATGTTGCCATTTCAGTAATAAATCAGGCTATTGAAGTACTTAACAGGAATACAAGGAGTCTTGTAGCAATTGCATTTATATCTAGAAAATTAAAATCGAATTTAAATTCAACATGGTGTATTTAGTACAGTACTCACCACTGGTATCACATAAACTGACACTTCTTAGTCCTCATTTTATATATATATATACACACACATGCAATAAGTCATGTAAATGAAAAAGAAATTAAGTCTGAACTACAGGATAAATAAAACTTAAGAGAAAACTATGTTTCCAATCTGCCTGCTTTTATATTATAATGTAATCAGGGTTTTAAATTAGTATTTGTCTAGAATTAGGTCTCTTGGATATGATTTTACTTACACATAATATTGTATGCAACCTGTATTATGATTCTCCACTGACAACCAACTGATTAATATGATTCAGGGCTGGAAGAGTGCAACTAGGTTTTTAGTGTAAAAAAAAAGATAGGTATTTAAGTCAAGAGTGAAATACTAGTGATTCCTTGAAGATCACAGGTGGAATATTAGCAAGCCAGTACAATTGTTAATTTAGGTAAGAAACTTTTTCATGGAATTATTCTATAATTAGAGGAATATTTGAAGAATATTGGATCTTAACCTGCTGGAGACAATTGTCATAGAAATAACTGTGGAATCTAAGCCAGGAGTTTGATTGCTTGCGTAATATTTCTTGGGTTGCATGTCTGTCAGGTTGGATAGCTATGTAGTCTGGTATAGTCTGTTTAATTAAACAAAAAAAAACAACATCAAAGTCTTACACATTCTGTATCTAATTTGACTGAATTCCTCCCTAAAACAGAGGCAGGTATTATGCAAGGCTAAACAGAACAGAAATTTCACATATAAAGTAAACATTGTTGAAATGTGCAAGGTCCTGCACCTAGGTCAGAGCAATCCCAAACATAACAGGTTGGGCAGAGAATGGACTGAAAGCAGCCCTGAGGAGAACTTTTTGAGGCGCAGGTTGATGAAAAGCTCAACACGACCCAGAAGTGTATGTTTGCAGAAAGCCAACCTCATATGGGAATGTATCAAAAGAAGTGTGGCCAGCAGATCAAGGGAGGCAATCCTGCCCCTCCTCTCTGCTCTAGTGAGATCCCACCTGGAGTACTTTGTTCAGCTCTGGGGCCACCAACAGAAGAACGACACGGACGTGCTGGAGTGAGTCCAGAGGAGGGCCACAAAGGTGATCACATGGCTGGAACACTCCTCCTTTGAAGAAACTCTGAGAGAGTTAGGCTTGTTCAGCTCGGAGAATACTCTGTGATACCTTAGAGCAGCCTTCTAATACCTAAGCAGGGCTTACAAGAAATCTGGAGGGGGACTTTTAGCAAGGGCATACAGTGATAGGACAAAGAGTAATTGTTTAAAACTGAAAGAGGGTAGATTTAGACTAGGTATTAGGAAGAAGTTCTTCACTGTGAGGGTGGTGAGTCACTGGAACATGTTCCTCCTAAAGGCTGTGGATGCCCAGTCCCTGGCAGTGTTTGAGGCCAGGCTGGAGGAGCTTGGAACAATCTGGTCTAGTGGGAGGTGTCCCTGCCCATTGCAGGGGGCTTGGAACTATCTATCTATCTATCTTATATATAAGATATCTTATTATTATCTTATATATATCTCTCTTCCAACTCAAACCATTCTATAATTTCTTTTTTTTTTTTTTTTTTACTTCAGAGTCTCTCTTACACCAGTATCAGTTTTAATGCACTTCAGAGGCAAAATACTTGTTTTGCAACACTTCAGATAGAAGCAGTATTCATCTTTTTGATGAAAATGTAAAATGGAATGAATGCGTTGGGACTTAGGCAAGCTGATTTTATAGATGATAGGTTATTATGCTGCAGCTTCAGAATGTTTTGGGGCTTTTTTTTAGCATTACTGGCTTTTTGTTTCTGTATTCTTTTGATTAACACCTGTCTTAAGTGATCTGACCATCTTGGTTTTTTGTTTGTAATTCTTTTAATATCAAACTTAAAGGAGGATGTCATTCCAAAAGGGACTTTTAGCTGAACCTAAACCCAACTTTCAAGGTTGATTTATTACAGAATAAATATATAAATAAATATATTTATTTATATTAAGGATTAATATAAATAAATTGGATTGGGTTGGATTGGATTGTTGCCAAAGTACATGGATGTTGGTAATTGTATTAACAAAACTGCAGAGCTGAAGGGAACCTTCAGAGGTCATTAAGTGCACCTTGCTTTCCCAAGATAGAATAGGAAGGATTAGCCATGTAAATGTTACCTTTGGGAGTTTTTCTAGACTTTCATAAAAACCTCCGAGTGGTGAAGACTCTATAACGTTCCACCACTACATTTATCCTCAAAGTTATTTTCTAATTTCTAGCCTGATTTGTCGTTGCAATCAAGTAATTATTTTATTTTTTTTTTTCCACTATGGGCATGCAAACTAGATCGTTCCCACTCTTGCTTTTTAGATACATAAAAATTGCTGTTTTCTCCCTCAGCTGCCTGCTCTTCTGGCTAACTCACTTTCATTAATCTAGCATGAGCTTTTTTTCAAATGTTAAAGAATCAGTTACCTGCCTCAGTTTTCTTATGGTATTTTTGTCATTTGCTTATGGTATTTTTATTCGGTTTAGCGGTAGAGGACTACATAGTATCTCACGTCAGCTTTGAAAATTCCACTCTAGTCTCTCTTGAAACCTTATGAGTATTTGGACTTTTGACATTATACAGCAATGAGTCTTGTTGTTTTAAGGAATTATGTAAGTGACACTTTTACCGTTTTTCAAGTAAATTACTGAAAATTCTCACTTTCATTCTATGTTCCTTCAGAATTCATTTTATACCTTTCTGTCATAGTTTGTCTCACTGTATTAATTATTCAGTCAACATACATGTAAGCCTTTCTGTATTCTGAAGTATTTTCTTAAGCACTGAAAAGAATTTCAGAATTAGGCATGATATAAATGAGATTAGTCTAGTCCAAAAGCAATTAATATATTCATTACTTCCTTGCAGTTGGCATATCTCAAACAGTGGATTTGTGTTTGACTTTATTTAGTAGGTCTGTTTTAGAGATGACATTCTCTGTCTCTGCAGGACACGATAATGCCACATTCAGAATGACAGCAGTCCAAGCCTTGGGGCACTAAATGCTTCTTGAGATATGTTCAGTTGCTGTTTAACTGTATTTAGCCTAAGGTGCAGGGAAAGAAATTGCTGATGCCTTCAAACATGTTTAAGCATTTTAATAGTGTCTTGGCATGTCAGACTATGCCAGAGTACTAACTGAGGTGCAGTTCCTGCATTATTGCAATTAGGAAGCAGGAATTTCAAAGGCAGCAGCTGTGTATCGCTATAGCTTCGGTGTGTTTTTTCCCCACTTAAACAGTGATTTTCTACAGTATGTACCCTTTCAGCTGTTTTCTGCATTATTCTTCTCTGATCATACAGTCAATACTTGTTATGCTTTAAGAACTCTATTGCGTCTCCAATCCCACAGCTCATAAAACAGACAAGCATTTAACATAAAAGCTATGTAAATTAGACTTCTGTTTAATTACACAGTGTTATTGGTGTTTCACTTGAATTTTGTATGGTCCACTGAAAACAGTGTATTTGTGTACAGGGTTCAGGAAAAGGTGATATGAAAAGCAGCTCATTCAAAGCATGGTCTCTATCATTACTGTATGACAGTTTTTCTTTTCTCACGGTAGTCTGGAACTACTGTGCAGCCATTCTTTACAGATCTTCAATAACTGGAACCATGCAGGGATGCCTTGGGCCCATCAATGGGGAAAGGCAGCAAAATCTGCATGCAGTCATTGATTTGTCATGGGTTCTATTTAGAACTCATCTGCCAATAATTCCTTATATCCTGTGACCAAGCTTCATGGTTTACAGATGAACTTTTGCATGCTGTTGTACTGTATAGCTTCTGTGGTCCTGTATACTCCTCCAAGAAAAGGTCTACAGGTAGGAATGTTTTCTGGGCACAAAGTTCCTTCTTGGAATGTTCTCATTATTGAAGCCAGTTAGTATATCAGTATTGCTTCAGAGGGTTTTCTGTCTCCAGGGAAAAATGGAACAGAGTTTTTGACTACTTAAGTATATCTAAAGTCTATTTTTACCATAGGCTGTGTGTGTGGTTTACAAAAAATAAGAAGAAAAGCTCCTTGCATCTTTCTCTGAAAAAGTGTATGTGCTAGGACCATGTCATGACTAGCTGATAACGCTCGGTTTGTATAAAACATATTGTACAAGAATGGTTGTTAAAAAATGTGCGGAGCAGGGCCAGAGTGAATGTGCATCCTGGATTATATTTCCGAAATGTGTGTGTACAAAAAAAGCATGTAATTTGCAACACATACTTTTTGACTACTGTGTTCCTACAGTATTTCTCTGTACTTGATGAAATACATTGACCTTCTTTGGTAAGGAATGGGAAGAGAGAAAATAATGGAAAATTTCTTGGGTGGAATATTTTGGTTGTTAAAGTTTTGGCTTTAAACTGGATATAGAGCATCATATTTGCTCTCTTCACACTGCCATGGTAGTTGCCTTCCATTTTTGTTAACAGGCAATCCTTCTGGCCCTAAAGCAAGTCAGTCATAATCAGCAGAAACATGAGCATGCTTATAAATAACTCCATTCATTTGAATGCTGTTGTACAAAGTTTTATGAAAAATAGAAGCTATCACGCTCTCAGAAAGTTTAGTTATCAGCTAGCTTTGGAAATTGATGGTGGAAGCTTATATTAGATGCAATGAAGAAATAGACTGCAAGACTCCATAAATTAGTGCTTTCCAGGGTTTTTGTAAGATGAAATATGGGCAGTTGCAAGTGAAATCACCTTCATAAATATTCACTTCTGAAGTATCCACTCTCATGTTCGACTAAAAAAGTGTCTAAATACCTGCATTTTTAGGGAGTGGGCTTTCAATGCCTTTGTAAATAGTCAAGCATTAGCTAGTTCTGATGTAGAGATATCATAAGAAGAAGGTATGTTTGAAAGTAATGTTTTCCATTGTAATTCTGAAGATAATTTTTTGCAAATAGAAGCTTAAATTTGAGTAGTCTATGTATAAGCAGTTAAAAACTAAACCCAAATCTACAAATTTGTGTATGATAAGAAATACTATCCTTCCAGGTTTACTTTCTGACTAATTAGAGTTTTGATAAAATTTGCATACCAATAACTGTTATTTTAAGCATATATTTGAGTAAATTTCCAGATGTGTAACTGGTAGAAATCTGTTATACTTTTCTTTGATGATTTGCCAATTGTGCGGACAAACTCTTTGCTGTGTCATATTCCATTAGGTTTGTCAGCTGTCAGTGTGGTTGCTACTGAAGTGTTTAACTTTTAAACTGAGAAATACTTGAAAAAGCACATCACTTAAAGACAAATATACTTGGATGTAAATTATGCTAGAGGACAAGAGTCGTTTTTGTTTTTTTTTTTTAAATTCAGAGATTGTTCACAACTAGAAAATGTAAAAATTAGAGTGTCACGACACTACTTTGCAAAAGAAGATCAATCTATTCAGGGAATTAGGAAAAATACAGTTAGTTTACTTTGTAGCTAAAGTAGTGTTGCAGTTTATTCAAAACTATGGTTGAATCTCTGTTATCCACTGCAGTATACAGAAAGTACCCAAGTTTTTCCTAACTGACTAGTTTAGGTACTGGTAATAATTTAGTCCTAACAGCACTGAATATTTTACTCATATTCTGAAATAATACACACACACACAAAACATTCTCTCCTTTCCTTCGCTGCTTTTCCCCAGCTGAATGCTGATGTTATGTCCATTTTTTTAAACAGAAGGGCAGTTAAAATGCAACAGGTTTCAAAACATGTTAATGTGTGCTTAAATGCTGTACTGATTCAAGTTCTTGGAAGAGATGCAAGAAAGCAATGGAGTAGAAAGCTACATTAACTGTGTGTGCCAAATATTAATTGAGGAGTGTTTTAGAGGAAAATATGTCACACTGGATCTGAGAGCCCGAGGGAGACAAGGCTACTGCTGCTGCTCCATGTCCCCAGGTCCAACCAGTACCAAAGAGGAGGATGTTTTCCCAGTAGGCACACGCACAGAGCACACACATACATCAAATATATACACAGTTTGTCACACAGACACTCGGGGCACTCGCATGAACACAGACCAGTGAGGCCACAGTACCAGTGGCCTCATTCTGTCCCTTCTCTGGCTGGACAGGATGGAAGCCCACTAGTGAGAGGAGACACACATATATGTATACACATATATTCAAACATAATGAAGAGCTCATACCCAGGAAAAAATTAGAAAGGAATTTGATAGGAAGGTAGGACAGACAGTGTTGATCAAGTACAGGACGCACCAGACACACTTGTTAATCAACAAAATATTTATATGTGACTGGCCCTTTTATCTCCTTATATCTCTGTTTTCCCACTCTTGTTCCTCCCCAAATCACTTAAAACTCTCACTTGTTCCCAATTTGAGTCCTCCCCTAAATATCGTATAAGTCCTGTACTATCCCAGGCTACTTTTCCCACATATCCCATAATATGTCCTATATACCTTAGGCAGTAATCTCCCTGTTAAGACACAAAAATGGTCTGGAGAGCAGCTGTCAATGACTCACAGTGATAGGTTTCACACCTGGACAGTGGAGCAAATGGCTCTGCTAGGCTTTCCCTAGTCCTTGATTTGGGTTCCTATCTGCTACTATACACACTGCTCTACCCTGGCGCTGGGCAGATGGACCTCTGATGGGCTGATGGCCTCTGTTATGGGCCTTGGAATAGCTCATCAGAGTCGTATTTAAGCTAGTAGCTAGTATTTACTTGCCAGTGTCTCTCTGAGCTGCTTGGTGGTTGTGAAGATAAAATTTGTCACATAATCCAATAGGGCAAGCCAGTCACATGCTGACTTCGAGGCTGTCACTTCATAAAAGAGCACTATAAGTCTGAATTGTACAGCAAGCATTTATGCTTTACAATAACAAATTCTAATGTTTGTCCTGAAGTTAACAGGGGATGCGCTAAAATACAAAATGTTAAGTGTGTGACCACTAGTGAGGAAAAGATCTTCTATCAACCCAAGTAATGCTGGCTCAGTATTTGTTCGCAGTAAAAAGAAACCATCAGATATAAGGAGACATCAACTGTTATAATCTGGGAAAACAAACATACAACAATAAAACTCCCTTTCCAATAAACAAATATTCCTATGTGTTAAATAAAGGTCCGACCTATTGCTTTGATAAGCATTTGATAGTATAATAATCAAAATACTAGGAGTTAACATTATGTTTAATGGTCATTTTTTGGAAATAAGTTGCTGTTTGAAGAGTTTCTTGAGATTTACATGGAAATAGGATTTGCCCTGTTATAAAAATATGAAAAGGGGTTTTCTATATAAAAAAATCAATGCACATTAGGTTCAGCTCAGCAGTTAAGCTTGTTACCTTTAAGGATTGCCAGAATAATACTAATTTACCTGACAAATGGAGAATTTTCCTGCTACAGTTCCCATCTTCTGTCTATGTCTTCAGAACACAGTCATCTTGAAAACTGATAGGCTAATAACTGTCCATAGGCTCTACATTCTTCATTGAAACAATGAGGGAATAATAGCTAAGCCTAAGTATAAAAGCCTTAAAATGTAAAAATGAGGGGCGGGGAGGGAAAAAATCCCTCACTTTCTTCCTCCCAGCCTTACTCTTCTCAGATACAGAGTTACTCAGCTATCTAACCATCAGTACGGTTCTTCTCATTAAAATCAATGTCATATTGAAATAAGAAATATTATACAGTACAGCAGATTCCGTAAAAATGTTGGCAACTGTTAATAATAAATAATATGCATATTTTTTACAATACTGCAAGAAACTGCTAATTAAAAGAATGCTTAAATGCATGAGAAAATCAGGACAGGATGAACATAAATCTAACTCAAAAGCTTTTGCAATTCTATTGGAATTAAATCTGCACATACTGAAACGAAATATTCTTTCTCTGCAAGCACCTGTTGTAAATACTTTAAATTAAAACAGTTTATTCTGGAAGAGGCAAAGGATTTTGGGTTGCCCTTTTCTTTTTTTTTCTTTTTTTTTTAAATCTCAGCAGTCATCTTTTATGTGAATTTATAAAAATCTCATAGACAGAATTGTCACTAATAAATAAAGCCTTCTAGAAGCCAAACTCAAAGAAATAATAGGCAAAATTGAAGTAAAAAAATGAAGGCTGAATAGACCTTTGAAAAATATTTTAGAAGGATAACTGGTAGAACTACTGCTCACATAAATGCGGGTGTTGTAGTGAGAAGGTAGAAAATTGCCACAGCCTCTATGAAGTATCTTACTGTATTTCCATGTTGAAGCTCCTTCCTCCTTTTTAAGATTTTTTTTTTTTATAAAAGAAACCTTGAAAGTTTCATCAAATAAGTGATATCATATGAAAGTCATATCGAATAAACTGGAGAAATTAATTTACTTATCAATTTTTGTTCTTTGTCAACTTTAACTGTTTGAATATCACGTTGTTGCTTTGTAGGCAGCTCCAGCTATTTCTTGTAGATCATAAAGTATGGTATAACTGACTAAAAGTAAGGTTTTGAATCTTACTTGTTATTTAAAGCAGTTGAGGTAGCTTTTTAATTCAGTTGTAATGCAAGTATCAAAATGCAAAAATTACAAACTACCTATGTTTTTATCAGGTAAGAGTCAATCCTGCAGTCCCCTAAACTTTGCTAGTTTTTAGTGAAAACTCTTACAAGTACACACACACACAAAACAGAACAGCTCTATCCATGCATGCTAGATTCAGTTTATAACCAAGGGGTTTTATATGCTTCGACTAATTATTGGCTGTGCAATTCATATAACAGTTTTTGTAGTAACAATGAGTGCCCAGTGGTCAGAAATACAAGCAGATATTTATGTTAGGAGCATATTGAGTTCCATTGTCAATAACAGAGTTCTCACTTGCAAGGCATTGAGCATGGCCATAACTATTTTGAGGGTGCAGGGCCTCAGGTTCTTTTCATATAAATGTAAACCATTCTTTAGAAAAAAATCAAATAAAGGTATTTTTAATAATTTCAATAAAATTTGCTGTATGGAATTAAGTGCTTAGTTGACTCTTTCAGACATAAAAAATTAATTCAGTACCAAATACCAAATGCTTTTGAGATTGATTTAAAAGCACAAAAAGTGGCTTAATAGTCTAATTTTTAATTCTTGAGGTTGAGGATATCTGTACAGATATGCTTGCTGTCCACGCACACGTGCAATGTAAAAAAAGTCTATTACTGAGGAACTTATTGCAACATTCTTACCAAGACCTTCAAAAATACCATTTTGTGAATTTAAAGATTTTCAGTTTCACTGGAAGTTATTGTAATATTATTCATTTTTAAAGACAACTCTATTTTACTTTCAGATTCAAGGCCTCTACCAGATGTAGCCCTGACAGGGAAGTGTACCCGAGAGTGTGATGAATATGGCCACTCGGACTCCTGCTGGATGCCAGTTCGCACTTCTCCTGAAAGAAAACAGAAGAACCAGCCAAAACTCTCCACTTTTATGCCTGTCGATGAACGGGGCAGTCAGGAAAAGCTGGCCAATGGAGAAGCTTCCCTCATGGGTGATCGCAACAGAAACCTCCTTAACAAAAAGCTGACCTCATCCTATGAGACCTTCAGTGTGGCTAGTTTCAGCAAAAATGAAGATGGCAATCCAGAGGATATCCCCCTTACACATACAGGGGAATACAAGCCATCTCCTGTCAATACTCTAACTAGAAGAGAAGTTTACCTGTAGGCTGAAGAACAGCCTACATAAAGAGCAATTTCATTTATAAGAAAGAAAAGGGGCAAAAGTCTTAAAATGGAAACAATTTTAACAAAAAAAAAAAAAAAAGAAACAGACATAAAAAGAGGGGGCCACCAAAGAGACAAAAGATCTGGCTGCCACTTCTGCCTCCATAGCAGGCATTTAATTATACTGTCTGCCTGACTATACTGTACAATGTAGAAAATGTTGTTACTTGCATGTCTAATTCCCCCTCTCTGATTTTTATTTTCCTAAATCTATGGTTGCGAATTCCTCCCATAGCAACAAGCTCGATTAAAAAGAACACAACACACTTGTTTCCCCTCTGCAGAAGCATGAGCTAAGCCACTCGTTTTGTTTGATTGTCATCTGGCTTGTTGAGGATAACAGGTCAGGGAAAATATATTCAAAACATATCATCTGAATATTGCTGATCCCCACCAGGGACAATCCTTCAGAAATCGTACAGATAATGGAGATAAATATAAAGGAATACTCATTAATAGGCACTTTGTGAAGACCACAGCTTTAATATTCTCACCTCTCATCTGAGGCTGGAAGCAACAGAAATACATTCAGCCTGAGACTGCAGTCAAAAGCATGGTATATTTTCCTGTGATTCATGAACTCTGGTTCTGTTTTGTCCATAGAACAGATGTGTTCTTGCTTGCGTCTCTTTCTCTCCTCTAGTTCTCTGTAATGATTACTTCAACGTAAACACAATTAGTAACACATATACTGTAGGATACTAATGGTAAACTGTTGAAATTATTATTTGGGGCAAGACTAACATCTAGCTGGGAAGATCATAATAACAAAAAGGCCAAAGATCAAACAATGGATCAGGGGAGCTGCTAAGTATTGTGGTGTGGCTTAGGAAATTAATATATTTACAAATACACACACGTAGTCATAACATACCTTCAGTTACATTTTGCACAGCAGCACAGTTCACAAGCCCAGATGACAACTTTTTTTTCCTAGTGCAGTTCAGTTGAATGCCCAAAGGAGCTGATGTGGGGTTTTTTTGTAATGCCATAATATGCTGCAGCAGATGCTGCATACGATATGCTGCATATGCTAGTTCCAGGGAATTTTGAAGATCTTGATTAAAAACTAACAGTAGTAATAGAAGGCTCTGTTAATGAGAATGCTTGGTGGGATGGAAAGTGTGGACAATGGGATGATACAGTGACAAAAGAATATTACAAGTCAAATACAAAAACTTCTTTTCAGAGTGCAAGGGATGAATCCTAAGTCTTTTGTCGTCACTGTTGCAGATTAACAATAATTTCTATTATATCAAAGATAAAATGAAGGTTTTCTTGAAACACAAGTGCATTCAAGCCAAGAGAAGTGCAATGCTAAATGGCATCAAGACTCAGAATATTTAGGCTAGATAGAAAATGGTCTGATAAAGAGTGGCATCATACTTGCCTAGCAGGTCAAGGTGAGTCAAGAGGAGTCCAAGCTACCATGATGTGCAAGAGCTCTGAGCTGTAACAATTCTCATGGTGAGTACTTCTTGAAAGGAAGAGGAAATGAAACAGGTTTTTGTGACACAAAAGCAAAAAACCATGCACAACTTCAACCAGTTGCTTTGTAGCTGATGCTATAGTAATAATGATAGACTGTGATCAGACATTCAGACAAAAGCGACGATCGAACACAGCAAGGACAGCACAAGGAGGGGGAAAGCATTCAGATCCCTGGCTGTTTAACCTGGTGTTAAGGCATGACTAGATGGCTCTCTAGTATACTGTAGTCACAATGTAGTTTGGGTAGTTTCTTGCTATGAAAAATTGCATAGAAATAACCTTAAAAAGTCTAAATAGAGGTTGGTAAATCAATACAATTCATCACATTTATCTTTTGAATTCATATGTGCCATTATTGGCTATTTCATTCTCCCCTCTCAAGTTTATTTTCTTCAAGTAACATTAGTTTGTGTATAGCAGTTACGATGAATGGGCACATTTTAGAAAGAAAATATTAAAATCAAAGATTAATAATGATTGAACATTTTTATGTTTAATAATTTAAGTAATATGGAGAGATGCAAACTAGTACGTTGTTATGAGACTGCTTACAGCAGTTACTGCTTTGTATAAGTACCTGTTTAAAAATGCTTCTAAAAATGCTTATGTGATGTAAACACATTTTTCTTGCACGTTTCAAAAGATTACACAATTGCATAACACAAATGTTCAACAGAATTTCCTTTAATAAGATTTTATTTAATAATACACACACAAAAAGAAATTAGGTAGCTTGGTTCCATATATTCTTAGAAACTTTTTTTACAAAGGCTAATAATACAGGTCATAGAAGTCTTTCAGATTAAATGGATCAGCAGTCACTCACCAATTTTTGCACCACGTAAGACAGTCATTAAATACTTTACACGTGTGCATCTCCTTAGATCTAAAATGGGTGTAAAAGTTTTCTTTTAAATTCTATCTACTGTAAGTATTCACAGTAATTCTAGTGGAACTAGCCACTATTAATATGCTGATTTCTCTTCTGACCTGGCATGACACACAAATATATTTTGTGTTTGTATTTTTCCTCTTTATTTAAAATAGGTTAAATCTGGTGCCACTCCATAGATAGAGTGCTTTTGTATAAAAATAAATAAAACTATAAAAAATAATTAGGGTGAATGAAAAATATGCAACTGTGCCTTTTATACCTATTATTATGGTAAACTGGTAGTTGGGTTTGGACACTGAGGGATAAGGGGCTATTCCCAATGTTTTTGAACCTGTATATTTACCTGTGTTTATTTTCTCAGAAATTATAAATAATATATTTTAAAACAAGCCTTTTGCCAAACTCAGTTGATGGACCAGTCTTAAGCATTATTAACACAAGGCTGTGGTTTAAGTAGGTCTTGAGGATTATTTTTTTTTAATTACTATTTGTGTAGGGTTTGGGATCAGTTTTATTTGTTTTTAATTCTGCTGCCTGGAAAGCTGTGATCAGTCTATATTATAATTATTTAGCAAGGTGTCACCAGTTCATGCTGCCAGGAAAAACTGCCTTTTTTTTTTTTTTTTTTTTTTTTTTTATTTTTCAGTAGTTTTTAGCCATCCTCACATTTCAGTTGTACAGTATAGAAATCATCCTTCTATTTCCATCTATGGGAAACTCTAATGAGCTTTGCATGTATTTTACATTAGGGCACCTTTATAGATTGATGCATTAATATAGAATTTTATATGTATTAGAAAATTCAATAGCTTTGGTCTAAAATCTAATGCTCATTCTGAATCTCAGATCC
Source organism: Psittacus erithacus (assembly GCA_009867235.2). Lineage (NCBI taxonomy): Eukaryota > Metazoa > Chordata > Aves > Psittaciformes > Psittacidae > Psittacus > Psittacus erithacus. The sequence goes on from WYDI02013744.1 coordinate 33,484, forward strand.
GCTATGTTTATTCAATATGGTTTCTGACTGGCCTGCTGCCTGAGTTTCAGGAAAAGTTAAACATTATTTTTATGTGGGGAAAGAACATAAATGGGATTGAAATGATTGGCTGAAAGGCTACCCTAGGAAGTTGTCAAGCAGGAAGATAAAGAACATGGATAAAGACCTTGCCATAAATTCAGCCATCACCAAACACTTTAAGGAACTTGAACAACAAAACATTTTTCTTTTTATTTCCTTGGTGATAAGTGTTTCTTTAAGGAATGAAGGAGATGAAATAGCAATATAAATGAAAGTCCATCAGATAAGCTGTATTATTGACTGAAGATCATAAACTCAAGGAAGAAGACAACATTTGCCATCTACCTGGGGTACGCTTTCAGACAACTTTTTCCTAAATTTTAAAGCACTTGCATTCAGTGTGGTACGATCTGTTTGTAATATTAATCATTGACTATTGTTCTGCAACTTGGATGTTGATAGTGAAGCAGAGAACAATTTATCATTGTTTATTATGAGTCACTATGCACGCAACTATGCTAAACATGGCAAAATGTATTAAATGCTAGTCCACCTCTATTTATGAAATATTTACATAATTTAATTTGCTTTTGTACAGTTTTATGTAAATAAATTGCTTGTCATTTTTGTCTCTGCAAATTAAAATATAACATGTTCAACTGGTTGCCCATTTTCTAGTGTACTTTCTCTAACAGGCTATTCCACTTTTGCTGGATTAAATTACATGTTAGTTTGCATATTTAACCTATATTTTGCATGGCAAAGATGAAACTGGCTTTGTAACTTGCCACTTCTTCAGCTGAGGTTTTTATCTGTCTACAGAGTGAAATTCAGTAGAGATTATTATCACTCAGGACAGCATACAGCTATTTTTGCAGTGGAAATAAAGTACTTACTTGTAACGCTAGGTGTTTCTGATTGCTGTTCAAAAGGGCTTCTTATTAAGGTGTGTTTAAAATCCTCATATTAAAGAGAAAAACAAGTCTTAAGTAAAAGCTCAGGTATTTCCTTTAGGGAATGGCAATTTTCTAATTGTCAGCAAGGTTGTTATTTTTTGTAAGTTTAGAAATATTAACAAATCCTAAAGTGACAGTAAAGCGTCTATGGTGAAAAAAATAAGGCAAGTAATGCAGCATTTCAGAGCAAAACTTGAAATTAAAACCTCCAACTCTTTCTAGCTGTGAATCAAATTATCCATCTCAGCATAACAATAGATCAAGAACAAACCCTCCTCAAGAAGGAGTGTCTAAGAAGTAGAAAGATTTAATCCCTTAGCTGTCTAGATCACACACTATGTTTTTTGTTTGTTTTAAAAAAGCAGGTTCCAAACCAGACATTAAGTTGGGATTTGCATCAGTTGTAATATGTGAAAAATACATTTGTGGGGAGAGGGATCCAAACTGAGCCCCCTTCCTGTTGTTTTTTACAAAATACAGTATTGCTACAGAGACCTTGCAATTCATTGTGTACAGTTTCTCAGTGAACACCACAGAAAATGCTGTTTCTATCTTTTTACCTTAGTTACAGATTAGTCTTTGATTTTTGTGAATACAGGCTGGCCAGAACTGTTTTTTTTTTTTTTTTTCTTAAATAAACTTTACATTGCAAATTTTTTTCTCTGATTGCTCTTTCGATTACTATCACTTGGTCTTCTCTAATGATTGTGTCAAGATTCTTCCTTCCATAAGCAGAGGTCTAAATCTGCATGCCTATGGAGGGAATTCAATCCATCAGCTGATGACCCCAGATCTCCCCAATCACTCTTGAATGAGTTACCCCTCAACCATTTTAAGCAGTTCCAGTATTTTAATTGGTAATTTCAATCAAACTTTCATGTTTATTTTATACTAAATGTAGTATGCAAGGCATGACCTTATGTTTGTTTATTTTGTCTTTTATCTGCATTGTTCTTGCTTACCAGCTGCATCTAGGAAGGTGATTACAGGAAGATAAAATAAATTTCCTGAAGCACAGAGGGTGGTAAGAGAAGATAATATAAACTGGCAAAAGCTAACAATTTATGTTCACCTATAACCCTGGCTTAATTTCTTCCTACTGCACTGCAGTAAAATGTAAATCTTATGCAGAGACTGAAATTAATAAATATGACCTAGGCAGAAATAATTTCATGTCTTTATTGAGCCTCCTGAGGGTAGTGTGTAGAAGATGCTTAATAGTTCATAGATGTGCAAATCATCTACCCTATGCAAAGAAAGCAAGCAAGCAATACCAGAGTTAGACAAGAATATTTAGCATATTGCTTAGTAAAATGATAGGATTCCATTGAGTCAGTTCATACAGCTATTTCTTCTACAGCAAGTATGGCTCGTTTAAAGACTTACACTTACCAAGACACCAGAGGAAAAAGGAAAAATACCTATTCTGTAGCAGTGTGGAACAGCCTCTGGGAGAAGGAACAAAGAAAAGCAAATAAGTAATTGGCTCAGATGTGTTACAAACAAATCCCTTTAAGACTTTCAAACTGGTTTAAGGATCCTAAATAGGGAGATATTAATGCATAATTTGTAGCTATCTATAGTATGGTAATTTCTAAGAAAAGATTTTTGCTAATTAGAAGGCATGTGATTCTATGTAAAGGTGTGGTTTTGATGATTTAATTAATGGTTAAAAATATTTATATCTTAATATTGCTTCATTGTAAGCTTACTAAAGCAGATTTCAGAAGGTTTTTACAGCATTCACTGAAGAAAAAGGCAGGTTTGGAAAGACCAAGATAGACAAATTCAATTTTCATATTTCTACGACCTAGACTTTTCAAAAATCACTACATTCCAGGACAGTACTTTCCAGAATATTTCAAAATAGCATAAAAGCAGGTTTAGTATACCATGTTTACTTTAGAAACATCTTATATAAGAATGAATTGTTAAGTTTTTCCCAACACAAATCCTTTCCCAAGGAAGGAAATACTAGAGCAAGAGAAAAAAAATAATACTGCTCCTTTTTATTACCTACCTCTCATGTATTTCCATCTCCTACAGAAAATCACATGAATGGAATATGTAACACTGGAGTATTTCTTTTCCCCACACAAGTGTACACAACCACTTTTTTCAAAGGAACTTGCAGGTTTTACAACTTGTACTAAGTCTAGCCAGGGTAAACAATTTTCTTGACACTTTTTCTTCTTATATAGTAACCATATTACAAGATTCCAGAAAATTAGGCTGATTCTAACTGAGGCAAGATTATGGTAACAGTAGTTTCCTCTAAGTTAGCTGAATAGGATCATAAAATAGTTAGGGTTGGAAAGGACCTTAAGATCATCTAGTTCCAACCCCCCTGCCATGGGCAGAGACACCTC
>WYDI02013745.1:0-37488 GCA_009867235.2 Psittacus erithacus
TGTTATACCTTAGTTACTGGACTGTTCTTATCTCAACCCGTGGGAGTTGCATTCTTTCGATTCTCCTCCCCATCCCTGGGGGGGGGGGAGGACAGTTTGTGGGGGGGAAAACGAGCAGGCTATATGCTTTTTTAATTTACGACTAAGCTTAAACCACGACACACTGCTAAGTGCGCTTCATGACAACTGCCTTGCCAGTGTGACACTGCGATTACAGATGGGCTGTAACATTAGATAAATCTGATTCCTGCTGATTGAGCAATGCCAGAGTAGAAAGATGCATTTTAAAAAATCTCATTTGATTTAAAATCACCATCCCTAGGCTTTTATCGTAGTTAAGATTTCTTTCTACAGAAGTTACAGTAATTTGTTTATTAAATATTCTGACACACTTTGTTCTTTCTATAGGTAGCAAGAACAATAGTTACAATTAATTATTTATAAAGACTTCAACAACTTACTCTCAGGTAATCTTGATTAATTTCTGTTGGAGCCAGAACTGAGAAAACTAGTGTCTTTTTTTCCAATCACAGAGTTTTCTCACCACAATAAATCTTTATCACAGGCTCACATGAATTGATGTGCATAAATAATTAGAACATTCTGAGCAGATAAGCTAGTCTTCCATAGCACATATGTCTTTATATACTTTTTGAGGTTTAAAGCAATGAAGTTAGCAGTAATATCAGGGAATGTATGTTTCACTCTTCAAAAATTTTTGAGCAGATAAAGCAAGCTGCTTTTCTTTGGCTTTTAATTTTTGAGTTCAACAAAGGATTCTAAACAAACAGGTCTCAACTGGCACGTGTATCCTCTTCAAGTACTTTGTCTGAATTCTTGTATGTGGATTTTTATAACTTTAAATTTAGTTATATTTGTGCCTCTCTACAATATGCCTCTTTTAAATGTCCTTCTTTCAAATTATTCTACGATTTTAGAGCAGCTATGTAACATTATCAGATATGCTATATTATTATTAGAAAAAAAACCCAAAGTAGTAAATGCAAGGTCCCCTCTAATTGTATAGTTCTAGATCCATGGCAAATTGACCTTAAAAAGAATTCCCATTACTGCCATAATACCAATTAATATGAATTTCTACTAGGCCAAAACTAACAGAGAAGTACATGGAGAAAACATTTGCCTTTGATACACAAAACATACTATAAGAGATTCAATGTTTATACTTGAAACAACAGAAAATGCTATAATTCTGGAAGTTTTCCTTACCTGCTCTACGCCAGAATTTCATGTGTTTAATTCCAACTGTAGTCAATTTATCAGGCATATATGGGTTAATCTTAACAACAAAAATTTTATCTTTACTTCCCCTGAAATGCAAAGCAAAATAGTTTAAATCAAAAAACCTAACTATTCATATTTTTAAATAGGTTTTGGTTTAGGGTTAGTTTGGTGGTTTTTTGTCCCATAATGTATACCTTCTCTATCTTGCTAACATTTACTTCCAGATCATTAATTTATTATGAGAAGAAAGCCAGAGAATTCACACACTGAGTACCATTCTATATTCATTACCCTTCACTTTTCAAAGAAGGTAACTATGTTACTTCAGAAATCCACCAGGTGGCATTTTCTTTACAAAAGTATACACATTTGCACTAAGTTTAGGTATACAGCATTTAGACTTCTGACAGCTCATAACGAAACTTACAGATGTAAAGTTGCAAATCTTATTTAAAAGTCCTTCATAATGAAAACAAACTGCCATTCTCATTCACCTTTTAATTTATTTATTCCATTTTTCTTGTTAGTATAAAACACACGCTGCTACATCAATTTTAAAAGGAAATTTCAGTTGTTTCTAGAAACACTAAAACCTGTTGTGCGCTTTAGATTTCTTACTATGTTTCTGTAAAACCAACACCTTGCTTCAGTCCTATAGTGTGGACACTACCCCCCCCCCAAAAAAAAAAAACAAACCAGAAACCAAAAGCCACCAAAAAACACCCCCCAACTTTCAAATCTGTTTGCTATCTGTGCAAGGTAAGAAATGTTTACTAGTAGAGATTTTTTGTCTATAAAATGCAGAAGAACCTCTAATCCCTAATTTTTGCTCCCTGTTCAAAAGCAGCAAATCTTTTACCTCCGTCATTTCCAGACCTCTAAACGAACTAGTAATGAGAAGAATGAACCAGTTTCTTACCAAACTCACAGTTTAATCTTCAATGCGTATATGCTGCTCTCAAAAATTCTATTCAATTCTTCTGAGTAGGTAGGAAGAAAAACACTCCAGAAACTAAATCCAGTACAAACTGGTTAAACTTTGATTAAAAAAGGGAATTAAGTGAGATTGATGTGTTCAGAGAGTAGGGGGATTTAAGAAAAAAAAAATAAAAAAAAAAATAAAAAAAAATCACTAGAAAGGAGGCAACTGAAAGGCCCAAGCCAGCATCTTCACAGAAGCCAAGCTAACTGGGCTTCTGACAAATAACTGGGAAGAGAATAGTCTTTATCTACATCTGTTCAGGATTTTCATTCCTTAGAGGGTAAGAAACTCAAAGCACGCTTAAAACAAAATGAGAGTCAACAGCACTGAAGAGCAACGATTAACTTGCTGCGTAAAAAGTTAATACTTTTTAAATTGTAGCTGCAAAGAATAATAAATCCTTTTCAAATCTATCTAGAACTATATTTAAGAGTATACATACTGAATCCAGAGTGGGGAAATACCCACTTACATTACTGCTCTATTTAAAGCAATAGATCCTTAGAAACCGCAAAGTCAAAGGTTTCAAAAACATTACTCAACATCAGAAATAAGATTTTTAACTTGTACATTAAAACGACATTTAATAAAATTATATGAAATAGTCTGTGCAGAGGAAAAAAACCTTTCAAAATATTTAACCTTTGGAGGTTATTTAATCCAACTTCCTATTCAAAGCAAAGCTAACTTCAAAGTCAGATCAGGCTGCTCAGAACTCAGAAAGGAAAATGAAAGAACACTGAAGAAAAGACAACTGAGAAAAAATCACCACAAACTCCTATCTCAAGACAGACAGGACCTCTGATAAAAAAGATTCTGAAAAGCAGAGCATACGTTACTATCTCTGAGAGGGCCAACAAAAGTGCATGCAGTGAGTTTTAATGAAATTATTTCAGAACTCATCAAACAAAAGTAAATAAACTTTGCCTTCTATGTCTTCTTTCTTCACCAGTTGAGCTGTCACTGAAATAATTTTTGTTGACTCTGTAAGAGTCAGCAGTTTCTTCTTCCAAAGGAAGTTTTAAGTCTGTGCTAAATATGCTTAAAGCGGTGCTCTATCACTGAATTGACAGGAACTGCTAATTTATTCGAGAACTATTATTCTTCCATTAATATATTTTCCTTACTGCCATTTGAGGGTAAATCTAGGTACAAATTTTAAAATGGAGTTACATTCCTACCTTACTGCTGAAAGCTTTTCTCCTTTCTTCCAATCCCAGAGTACAATAGTGTGATTGTCATCTATTCCAACAGAAGCCAATCGTTTCCCATCCGCTAGAAAGATAAATTTATGATTAAGAGAGTAGATACATAACTATGCTGCAATAACAAGGAACCATATTAAAGAATATTATAACTTCACAAATATTATAAGAAGAATGTAAAAACAGGTAAATAATCATGTGACGTGCTTAAAGGCATGTCTGTCTACTTTTAAACTTGAGTGGTCAGGTGGATGGAGCTTAGGACTTTAAGTCACCTTGTTTAAAAATTGTGCTTAGATCCCGTGTGTTTTTACCAAATCCTTTGTTCAGGTGGTTGCTAACATAGCTGCACAAAAACTTTAATCACAGTTTGTACTATGAAAATTTTCTGTTCAGTCTGAAAATCCTTGTTCATTTTTAAACAGGAAAGCATTAAAGCAATGCCATGAAGTTTATGAAATATCCTTGAACTTAGTAACAGTGTGAAGTCTTTGAGAAGCTCTGATATGCATCCCACATTAACATCCAAGAAAAAAGTTATTTGTGCTCGCTCGTGATAAACATCTTTCTGACATGTATCAATCTATGAAACTGCTATACATCCATGACAAAATTTGGGAAATCAGATTCACATCTTGAAAAGAACCAAATGTAAGAAGCATCAAAGACCCTGAACTACTCATCTTTGGGATCACATATTTTCAGTGTGAGGTTAGAGATCCTATCTAGTAAGTCCGAGCCATAAAAGAATGAACAGAAGTCAGTGGAAAAGAAGAACTTTAACACTGGTACAGGAATTCAGTGTATGGGGTGTAAAAATCACACAAGATATAACTGGCACTGTCTTGTTAGTATAAGATGGACAGAGATGCTGGGTTTCTGCTCAGAACTCCGCCATAACTGGACTTTCTGAATTTAGCAGTGTGCTACCCAATTGGCTTGCAGGATTTGAATTCTTTAAAACTGCACATCTGATAAATTTGCTTACACAGTTGTAATGCAGACATAACACCCGAGATCTGTGCGCCTGCCTCATACAACCAAAAGAAAATCCAAAGTGATCAACACAGCTATTAAATGCCATGGAACCTGTTCTGGCATTTCCTGATGTGCAAGACTCCACAGGAGCTTTTTTGTAATAAATGATAACAGTCTCTCGCATTTGACATTGACCACTGGAGAATACCTTTAATGCAAAATTTTCAATGTAAAGGAATTCTCAGTCGCTCATTAGAACTGATTAGCTTTCATATAGAATAAATAAAATTGTAAATAAATAAATACTTATTACCTGAAAAATCAACAGCACAAACACCATACTGGTGATAGCCCTTTAATACTGAGAGTGGTTTTATCGTTTCTGTATCCCAAATGTGTATTGAGGAATCCCGACCAACCTGAAAGGGAACATTTAAAAGAATTTTTTTTCATTTCTGTTACTTCACACAGTTGTTTAAAAGTATAATAATGACAAATACTTTAAAAAGTATTTGAAAAAATTTACAAAGATAAAATTTTCGTAGTATTACTTTTGTCTGGCTAGCAGTATATTATTCCTTCTCCTGCTTTACAAATACCACTCCCCAGCTGGCTCTTTCTTTCCTTCAAATAACTCAGACACATTAATCACAACTAAATCACTCTCCTCTTCGGGGAAGAGAAGGGGAAGCAGCCCTTCATTGATTGCACTGTAGCATATTTATTCCATCAATTCTCTATCAATCATTCCCTGTCTAAAAATAAAAAGGTTATTTTTATTGCTAGTATGGAAGCTACTCTGTGTTTGAGAAATCAAGGTGACTTCTGCCGCTTTCTGTTGTCATTGCAAGTGCCTACAAGACAGCTTTTAAAGCATCAATACCTATGGAGTAATATCCTCTAAAATGGCACCAGTGCAGGTAACTAGAACATGGTAAGAAAAGTAACACAGCCTATTTTTTTCAACTACATACAAGCATTATTAGTCAATATTTACAAGATTATTTGCTATCCCAAAGATTTTGCACCTCAGTACACAAAAAGGGCTGCAAAACCAGAACACTTTCCGGTGTTTAAGATCAAAGGCAGGACTCGTGGTAAAGGGGTCTACTTTTGGTTTTGCCACAAACTTAACATGCAATATTTGCAAAGCTCTTTGTAATATCCACTAGCAGGAAAATCTGAACCAGCATTCCATGGGGCATTTGATTATTGCATTAACTAATTTCTGCAGGTAATGTACTAAACAACAGTATATAATGTGCATATATAAGCCAGTATGTAATGGAGCATATCCTTCTGTTGATAGCATAAGGTGTTCTAAAACACAGTAAATCCAGGCACATTTTTAGTTTTTAGTTTTTACAACTCCAAAATTAAACAGAATAAATTCTCACACTTAGATCTTTAATCTCTAGATTGACCTGCAAATTTATGTTAATTGCAAACATTTTACACAAATTAAGGGCATTATAAGCAAAAGTTTACTTCTATTAAAAACTGCAATTCACATATTATCCAACTTATATAACAACAGCAGCAATAATAACTTAAAAACCAGGAAACATCAAATCAAGCCTTCACATTCTGGTGTATAAACTTTCAGGGGAAGAAATATTTGTCTTAAAACATGAATGAAAAAGATATACCTAAAATTCCTGTCTTGTGAAAGGTAAAATGAACAACTTCTAAATATTTTAGTCACATACACACCTGTGTTGCATGTACAAACAGTAAATGGTTTGGCTATAAATTATAACCAAAACCAGAACACATAAAACTGAAATGCCAGAATGTAGTAACAACTGCTAACTTCATGTTATGTAATAGTATACGAATGCATATATAGCTAACTTCATAACTAAGACACTAAAAAAATCGTATTTTTATTGCACATTTCTTCCACTGCTATCATGAAGCAGCAACGCAATGAAAAAAAAATTAATCCATTCTTAAATAAAAAATATGTTAAAAAACCCCCCACATATTCACAAAAACCTATCAACTAAAGTCTTTTATCAGAATTAATATAAAGAACTGGGAAAAAAAAACAACTTATGTAGCAGATGGAATCATGTTAAAGAACTGCAATTGAAATGCAGTCCTTCACCTTAATAAATGTACACTGGACTTTCTTCCTTCAGAATAGGCTTTTCTAAATTCAATAGTAACAACTTCAGATTCTTATTGCAGATAAACATGCATCCTACCTGGCCTGTTGCCACATAGTCCTTTAAGGGATGAATAGCAAGGCAAAGAATGTCATCATCATGACCTAGATAAAAGCGCTGTGTGTTCTGCTGTCGATTGTACACCACTCCCACTGCTGCAACATGGTATACAATTTCACCCGTCTGAGTGTAAAATAAATTGCTTCGACAGTCGTAACCTCTGTAACTAAAGAAAAAAAGTTTGTTCTTCAAGGACATAATGATACATACTGAAACTTTGAGAAAAAAAAATAATGCAAAATGCATTTTGCACATGTGAAAATTCAACAAAAAATAACAATTGCTGTTTTGGTGTTTCAAGATTACTTTCCTAAAGGAAATTTATCAATTTCATTTACTATTCAGACATCAGTACTACTAGCATTAGTTTGAAAGTGACTGCTATTTAATAGTAACTCTCCACAACTAGTTTAGAAGAGAAAGTAACAGTGAGTCATTTTTTCAGACATCATGGAGAATTTGGGCATGCAATGTGTAATCAAACAAAATAGCCAAACTAGTACTTTGGACATTTTCTATCTCTTACTGTTTGAACAACAGGCAGCAAAAAAGTTTCCATAATAATGTGGACAACCCAGATTTCATAAAACTGAAAGTTTCTGGAAACTTACTAAAATAAATACATAAATTTTCTACCAAATCAGTTTGTTTTGAAGGAAAATCCTGCATCCTTTCTGTACTGACACAGCATGAGTAGGCCAAATCCCTACTGAGGTCTACATGCACAATCACATTATATACATTTCTTCCTAGGCGTGATTACAATTCAGTACTCCATAAGAAACAATGGCAGCATTTTCAAAAAGGTTACGGTCCTACTTTCAGAAGTAATTTAAGAGGCTCACAAACCTAAAATCATTAAACAATCAAGTTTTAAACTAGTGTTTTTAACAATGAGACCCTTGGGAGTCAACGGAGATAACATTTAAAAATCCGTAACTTAAATCCATTCCTTCTTTTCTTCTGATATGAACAGTATTCCGTATACTCCTGACACATTCTGTTCCTATGCTACTAATTCCCCAGCTAACATCTTTCTGTTTCTTCTGTTCTTGCAGATCTTCACTAAACTTTTGAATTATTTTACAAAGATGCAGGCAAAATCTGGTTACATTTCTAAATATAGTTACATTTACAAGAAGGGAATGACACTTGAATGTGTTTGAACTGGCCATAAGTTATCTTTATTTAGGAATCATAAGGCTTTACCTAAGTATTTTTGAACCCAACTTCTAACTGAACTAATTGAAAAAAAGCCCTCACCACAGTAAGTCAGTCATTCTTGGCAAACAAAATAACTAAACTTTCAGCATTGGCAACTGCAAGTGACAGAAATCCCAAATGTCTGCTATACTTTTCATTATATGAATTGGTTTGCTTAATTGAAAGCATGTTTCATCAGAACAAATTGCATCATTTTAAAGAAGAAAACGAATGACAGATCTTTTTGCAACATGGCAGGTCTTTATCACACAAGACAAAGATGCATTTGTACACATACCAGTAAGTGTCACACACAAAATGAATGAGGTAGCATTAAGACAATTACTGCATGATACACATAAAAGGTTTAAATGACACAGAAATTATGTAGCCCAGGTAGAAAATTTTTCATTAAATTACATACAGCTTACTTTGTGTAAACAATGCACCAATACTAGACCAATACAAATACTAGATCTATGCATTACTGGAAAACCTACAGCAGGTTTGAACATCCTGTCTTTCTGTTGGCTCACCTACTTTACTCTCAATGGTACTTAGCTCATATGTTATTAGAGAAAAATTGCTAAAGTCACCTCATAAAGCAGATAGTCCAGGTCCATTCCTTCCCAAATTCAGAATGTTGCATTTCCCCTTTTTGAAGTTCATAAAGATTTCTCCCTGCCTAGTTCTCTAGCCTGTTCAGGTCCCTTTCAATGCAGCACAGCCATCTGGCGTACCAAGCACTCCTCCCAGCTTCATGCTGCCACCAATATTGTGAAGTCCAAAGCACGATCATGAACAAGCAAGTTGCCATGGTTTAACAAACTTCTTAAACCAGCAAAAAGTGTGATAGCAGAGAAATAACAGCTTTTAATACATCCCACTCCAGCCCACTGTTTACATTTGTACTCACACTCAGGCTCTTAACATCAGGTTTGGTGCCAGTCCAGCAACTTTTCAAGTGTCTCCTGAGTTAATGTCCCTTCAAGGTCTCTAGAAAAATTTCTCTTTCCATCAGGTCTGATGCTCAGCTATATGTTTTGCTTCCTGCTCTTCTCAGAAGTGACTAACAATTTAGAGTCACAATACAAGTGCAGACTCTTCAATCATACTTCGCTCTCCCTCTACCCACATCCTTCCCTAACAACTTCCCCTAGCAGCAGCATGTCTGGATGTTTTGAAGCTGATTTCTGCCTGACTCAAAGTGCTGCCAGCTTGCCCTGCCTGGCTAACCCTTCTTTGATGTCCAGCCACTAGATTCTAAAGAGACATAATACAGAATGACCTATAGCAGCTGTGAAGAAAGAAAACAAAAATAACCTATCACAGTATGCAACATCAGCAGTTAAAGGACATGACAACATTCAGTGAGGGGGAGGCACAGTGCCAAAGAAGGTATTTGGATCTGTTCCTGCTTAGGCATCATTTTCCTGTGCTTCACTCTGGACTGTGCTTTGTTAAAAACACAGGATTCCCTTCACAAATGCAGAGTAATACATTTTTCGGTTTGGTTTTGTTTTGTTTTTTTTAAAGCAGTTGAATATACACCCTGAATGAGAATATCTTAAAAAACAGCCACTAAAAATGTATGGGGAAAGAATGCTTTAAAAATATTAGACATTGAGCAATTTCATACAAACTTAGAAGCCACCTATAAAAGTAAAAGCATTAGGGCAGAAAAAGGGTTTCAGATCCTTCTACCTGTAACACAAAAATTCAGACTCTTCCCAGCTCTTGTTCTAACAGCTGCCCACATAATCTAAGCTAAGCATAGTGGAACTGAGTATGTTAATGCCATATATCACTGTGCTACTCAAAACCTCCAAAATCTATCACGGAAACAGGAAAATACTTATTACTACTCATGGCTATAACTTTTTATGATAAGAAGTTGAGATTTGTGTTCACCTCTTCCATTATTAAAAAAGGTGTACAATCAGCTATGTACAATTAAAATAAAACATTATGTTGCCAAAATATCAAGCAGTGCAAAGAAAGACATTTTGTAACCAGTTAAACATATCTGGTCATTCCCGTATGCCAGTGTACTAACTCCTTAACTATATAGGTACTTTTCACCAGAATGAATTGATGGGCTATCTACCCTGAGCAGATACATTTTTCAGTGTAGAAGATCATTCCCTGAGTTCCAAAATACTTACATCTCCATTATTATGAAGCCAATTTAGAAGTAAGGTTATTAGCTAATCTCAGAAAAAACAAAGAGAAACAATTCCTTCGCATGCAGAAAACAAACCACAGAAGTAATTTACAAGGCAACTCGATTAGCAGCTACAAACTAAATAATAATGAAAGCCAGCTCTACATCATAGTTACTGGATAATATATAACAAGGCACAATAAAGATAACACTGCATTCTGTTGATGACAACACTGCAGTAGTTGTTTCCAAGTGGTCTTCAGCAACAGGTAATCAAACCATCAATCCAGCTCCGGTTCAAGTTAATAGGACAGTAACTTCCAGACAAAAAGCCTCCTAATGCTAGTAGGAAAAAGTTTTTGGCATTACCTAGGTCATGTAGAGGAGGGACTGGATTCAGTTTGAGATTAAGACATGTAAATGCAGGTGTTTGCATGTGCATTAGATATATTAACACCTGTACTTTAATCAACAGTGTTATAGTCAGTATAGTCAATGGAACCTGCAGGGCTACTCAGCTGACCAAACAGTCAACATTTAACTTTACATGAGCCAAATCACTCCTTATGCTTTGCTGACTACTGACTGGATCTCCATAGACTGAGACAGAAGTTTAGATACACACATAAAACCACCTGCTTTCAGGCACAGAATTGTAGGTTCTTCAACCTGAAGTTGGGCCCTACCCACAGTTGCAAATTACAAGTCTAAAGCAATCTAAGGGGCAACTTCACAAGTACTGTCCACTCTGGGTAAAGACTCAATGCCCATAGTTTGTCTGATTCTGTAAGGGTTTCAAAATTTGTATGTTACTCTTCAAAGCATATGTAGAAAACTTCCAAATGGAGTGCAAACTTGTCCCAAAAATCTCAAGAAGAACCAAATGTCAAAATAAACATAGTTGAGGTCACAGTCTTTAGCACAAAGGCAGAGATTATTTTCTTTTAAAATATTTTTGCATGACAATAGTGTTTTCTCAACAGGCCCTGCTCATTGCTTACTCCCTTCAGATGCTATTTGTATATATATTAACCCTCTGGTAGGAATCCATGCAAGATGTCGTAAAGACTCTCATTTAAGGTCATGAGAAATCCCATGTCACCTTGAGAAAATAACAAAATTTCATCTTATTTGGTAAGGTCAGTTCAACGAATATCCTGAAACTCAAACTAGATTTTGTTTAAAACCTTTGAATAATTAAAAATTATTCTTGTGAGATCAGCAGCATAGCTTCATAGCTTTGAGAGAATACAGGACTACTATTCTTATTATATACTTCTATGAATATAATAGCATAAAATTTGCATCCTTATTCTCTGCCAGCAGAAAGAAACTTTCATAAGCATTGAGTCTGAGAAAGGAGCTCCTCTGAATCTCTCTCAAAAGTAGTATCCTTTTATGTTTCTGAACCACTACCACTGTCAAAGGCATGGCAGAAAGAAAATATAGGAATAGTCAAAACCAGGCCAAACTAGTACACCATTTTAATAACCTTTCTGACGATGACTGCATCAGACCTCTTAGAGAAAGATGCACGTAAAGATTAAACTGTTAATAGAAGTTGCTGTCTCATCTGTATTAGTCAGTGGCTGGCTCACATACTCAGAATTATTATTTTTATCACTTTCCAGAATGGGAAGTAAGCAGAGGTTTAAAAGATTTCTTACAGGATATAAAGAGATTTTAAAAAGTCCATCTTTCAAGGCAGTCGATAAATTCAAAACATAACCAACATGCCCAAAAACAAAGAAAGGAAAAAGAGCTTTCTATTCCCCTAGTTCAAAAAAGCACCACTTTTCACACTCTCAAGAAACATCCAAGACATTTCCATTGCAGCTAAAGAAAGATGAAGCAAAGCAGACTTCCTGAATCAGAGAATATGCCTATTACTCACTTGGATGTGGGTCACTTTAAAGTTAACAGCCTGGACATTGAGAAAAATCTGCTGTTCAGCATGGATTCTTCATTAGTTTCCTTGATGCCCATTGGGTAACCAGACAGAACTCAACTGGACATTCTACTTCTGGTCATTCCTGGATATTCTGGTCAAGCTTCACTTCTGTTGTGAAGGAAATAACAATAATCCCAAAGATCCAGGGCCCTTGCTTCTGCTATATCCTCTTCAGGATCATTTGGTTAGATTCCGAGACCAAATTTTAAAGACTATATAGAACTACTCACCTTAATACATTTTCTACACCAATATAAAAATCTTCAGCTGAGAATTCTGGAGCATCAAAATAGAAACAGAAAATCTCAACTCTGTAACAAGCTTCCCAGTTGTCATTATTTCCAAAGCTATTCCTCAGACTCCATGTCTTTTACAGACAAAATTGTCGAGTTGAAAAATTAACTATCCTAAGCCAATTAATTTATTAAGCGTTTCACATGAAGCCCTTCTAAAACTGTTTAAGTATCATCATAGAGAAAGACAGTACCAGTAACTTATCTGTGCATTTACTTATCTCTAAAAAGAAGTTGTACTCCCGCAAAGAGGTATCTTTTTGAGAGGAAAAGAGTATTACCCGATTTCCAGTGCCTTAATTTAATCAAGGCTTTGAATATGTTTTGCATCAAGGGAATTTATATTTTGTTATTTCATTATTCTAATTTAGTAACATCTACTGCCATTTTGCTTTAAGACACCACATCTTCATTCTGATGAAAAAGTCTTCACTTATGAAGAGTTATGGGAGACTACCAGTCCTAAAGATGAAATCATAGAACTTAAAGGATGCATCTGAAAGTCATTTTGGTACTTAAATCAGCACCAAAAAGAGAATGAAACTGAATTTTAACACACTTGTAGGACCTGGTAAGAATTAAATTTAATTACTAAACTACCATAGAAACATGTAAATTGTTTCAGATTAGGTACAAACAGGTTTTGGGGTTTTTTTGTTTTTTTTAATAAAAGAGCAATAGAAACAACAGTTAATAGAGAACCCAGCCATCTTCAACTACACCAAGCTTCCAAAACAATACACCAAAGAACTATTACTTTCCAAAGACTAAAAATTGTGTGATAGCCAAATATTATAGTCACATCTATTCAAATAATAAGTATCAGCTAAAGTTTCAGTGCAAATTCAATTAAGAATTCACACTGAGAATTAGTCTACTCTGGCATCAAAGGTTTCTATTCAATTATTGAAAATTTATTTTCACATAAATCACAATGCGACTGACCTAAAAGTCTTTCATCAGATTCTTAAATGATGATCACCAAACTACAAAACACAGTCTGCTGTGTATTTTAAAGAATCCTAGTTTTCATACCCATGAACAAAATGTAATCTTATACTGTTCCCCGGAGCTCGCTCTCGTCTCTTAGAAGCTGCACTTTTTCTTTTTTCTTTGCATTGCTCTTTAAGTTGAGGTAGATCTTCTTTGTAAACCTTTAAGAAAGAGCACATAATAAATTAAAAGATTAATGAGAAACACATATTTCTGAGAATTCAGCCACGGTAATCACCCATATAAATGAAATACTAACATAATTGTAAAAAATCTCCAAGAACTGTAGCTGGTTATTGCATAGTGTAACTTGTTTTAAAATTACAACCAAAACTCTATCAGAACATGCTAGGAATACATGTACTCTTTTATTTTTCCATTTATTGTGTCTTCAGATTTTGAATACATCAGATAATAACAATTCTAAAAGTTTTGGTCAGTTCTTAGACTTCAGTCTCTCCAGTTTTCAGACTTCAACAGGTCTTCATAAAAGACCAACTTAAGCCCTGGGAAGCATTCCAACTACCATCAAAACCAGAATGTTTACCTGTCGACGATAGGTGATCTGTGTCTCTTGTTCAATTTCAGAGTCCAGCTCTGGAACATCAGACTGATCTGAATCTGAGTCATCACTATTAGAATCAACCAAACTCTCTGCCACCAAGAAAACAGAAATGGAAAATAAAGTAACCTAAATTACAAACAAGAAAGTGTTTAAAGTAACTGCTTAATGTTTCTGATTTGATATTCAATGCCTATGTTAACTACACATAAATTGCTAATAATTAACAGGCTGAAAGAATCAGTTCTGCTGAAATTAAGAGAAATTTAGTAGAAATAAGACAACTTGTAAGTATGACAATTTTGGGAGGGTTTGGGAGCGACTTAGTTTCATTCGTTGAAATTATTACATTGACATTCATGTGAGGAGGAAAGGAAGAAATAAGGGAATGAACTAATGAGTATAAAGCATAAAATAAGACTTGCAGAAAGGTAACAAGAGAAGTAAAGGACTCCAAAGAGAAACTTATGGTTAAGTGAGCCATTGATGTAAGCAGCAATTCTCCAGGTACATTACAGGGGAAAAAGAAAAACTCATATGTGGAAAGGAAGTGGTAAAATTTTCCATGACTATGGAGAAAGAGTAGTCATTTAATGTTTCAGCTTTACACCTGGGGAAAGCCAGATAGTGTTATAGCACAGAATTTCATTCCAACAGAAACTGAAAAGCATGTCCTGGCTGATAAATTATAATATATTTGGATCTTTCTGCAACCTTTGATTGAATGTTGCGCATTTATTGATTCAGAAACCAGACAAAGTCAGTCTAGAACACAAATTATTTTAGAAGATCTCAAAATGTAATTGCAAAGACAGAATCACCACTCAGTAAGAAATGTTTCTAGAAATATGCAGTAAAAAGTAATCTTTTTATCAGTGATCCAGAGAAACCCAATATAGCTACTGATAAAAGTAGCAGAGCACTGTTAAAAAGGCCATTATCAGGGCAATTATCAATAGTGTGACAAAACAGATGTATGCTGCACTTAGTGTCAGACAGCCAGAAGTAAGGTTATATATCTATAGACAAGAAATCTAAACACTTTCTATATAGATATTTCATATTAGGATGCATTAGCTAATAAGAAATTTGAGCAATAGGAAATAATTAGTTGAAAACCAATTCATACCATAAAGAATCAAACAGGCTTCTTGGAGGCTTCATTAAGGAGATGAAGAAAACTATGGCTTCTTTCTGCATTTGGTACTGACAAGGCCAGCACTGAAACAGCATTCATTTACCCAATAGCTGGGTCTGCACTGATACATCTTCACATTAAACAAATCAATTGCAATGCTTAAATTATAATCTAAATAGCTCAAAATTTTAATCAATTTTTTTTCCAGTAATATCTTGGCATCCAGTTGTTGCCAACTTAGTAAAGGATAATACATATGGAATTCATGAAGTTGCATCTGTGATCCAAACTTTTGCATTTTCCCTGTGCACAGGTAACACAGGGGTTATTTTTATTTTTCCCCCAGAATCTTGATAGACTGCACATACAGGGTACAGGCAAGCATTAGTCAATGCTCTCAGATGGCAATTCTGAATATCTGTTTCTATACTCCCACCAAAGAATTTTACTTCCATTTTAGTCTCCCCTCCTCCTACCCCTTGTTTTTGGTTTTGTTTTGTTTTTTTTTAATAATTGCCTTACCCTGGGGAGCTATATGAAAAGAATCCTTCAACTTCCGGTCAGGGACAAACTTCCACTGAAAGACAGAATGATCAGCCCCCCCAATGGAAACAACCCACTGGTGATCGTGTGACCATCTGACATTTGTCACATGAGCAGAATGACCAAGGTATTTTTTAAATTTTGCTCCTAGAACAAGAATGGAAATATCTGTCAACATACATGGAATAAATATTTCAGAAGCCCCTTAAGAAAACACATCAAGAAACCCTTATAAAAAGTAATAGTTTAATTAAAATATTCTGAGTGATATTTTAATTAAAAGTAGCAACAACTTTTTGCAGTATTTCCAAATTTAATGTCTTTAAGATAAATTTTTAAATTTAGATTCTAGGATAGAATAACTTTAACAAGTCAGACACAGAGAGATCATATGATAGTGCTGTGTGAGGTGTACTAAAGGAAGATTTTCGTAAAACTTTTTTATATTAATCTTGTATTTTTTACAAACCAGGATTTTGCCAAATACTGTTTCTAAAGTGAAAATAAGCAGTTATTCAAATGTTAAATTACGTGTATTTGGCTCTATGAAAGCACCCCCATATGTGTGCTTGTAGCACTGGTTCCCACTTTTTGTACAATTCAAGCACTATGCACTTCTAGCAATTCATATCCTCACACCTTCAATAACAGTAGTAGTAATAGAACTACATCAAGTTAGTGTTTTCAATGACTACTACATAATTACAGTACAATCACTGGATCAGTTACTAAAAAGAAGCTCCTAACAGTACTCCATTATTCAGATCCTTGTGCCCTTTCTTTGTTTTTATATTTCTAGTGAAAAAATAGGGGATAAAAAGGGAATAAATTCCAACTCCTTCAAAATGACAGAAGACTGTTTGCAAAAACGTATTTTTCAATAACCTCAGGTATCAGTAAAAGCCTTATCACTTTAAAAGTAAAACTGGAAAGATTAAAATGAAATGTTTTTTAACATTACCTTTCACAAAAAGAGTTGAAAAAGCTCTTCATACCGTTCATTAAAAAAAAAAAATAAAAATTAAAGTAATTTCTTCAAGCACACACTGTTTGAAGACATATCGTAAGACCCATCACAAAGATCATGCAGCTGTAGCCAGCCTTAAACATGCAATGCTGCAAACTGCAATGATGCAGCAGGGCAACTTTTTGTTTCCCCTTTCAGAACTTAGACATTAGATCTAGTCCCCAGGCAAACTTTTTAGGTTAAGGGGATGCTTTCTGCAATCTAGAGAACATTTCACAGGCTTTCTCTGATCATCATCCCATTACCAGTGTACGACAGAGATCTCTGCTACTGATAATCCGTTACAGTTAACTTGAACAGTGTCTTTAGCCTTTCTTGTCTAAAACAATCCTCATTCCTCCTGTGTTTTCTCAGTCCTCAACACTAAGCTTGAAAATTACATTCCCTGATTTAGGCTTCATTTTTAAAAATTTCACATGTGATTTGTCCTTATTACTAGCAAAAATTTGAGGAAAATGTCTCAGAAACGTTCTTAAACTTCAAATGATATTCAGTGGCATATTCTGATTGCAGGACAAATTTGCTGTTCACATATTTATTGCCTCTAATCATTTAGTAAAGTTATATTTTTCTAGTTCCTAACCTAAATCTCCATCACTGATCCATAGGAAGGAAAAAAAATACTTGTAGACCAAGGTGAAATACTTGGGTATGTATATCATAGAAGGGTATATACTGCATCACCTCATGAAATTCTGTTATTAAAAAAAAAAAAAAAAGAAAAAAAAGGTATTTTTTCAGCAAGTTTTGGCTATTTGGTTCAAAACACAAGTAGTGTTAGTATTACAATTGTCAATACACAAGCCTATTATTTTTTTCCACCTCAACTCAAACTAAACCTCTAAGAATAAATATTGGTCATTTATACACTTTTTAAAAACAGTTTTCGAAAACCTTTTTCTTGAATAACCAAAATTCTAAAATATATGTTTGTAATTGAACTTAAAGGCACTACCTTTTCTTAGACATGGGTATCGAAAGAGCTTTACTATTCCGTAATCATCAGCTGTGACCATAACTTGCCCAATAAAATTTGCATCCACAGAATTAATATCATTTATATCTGAGTATTTGGGCCAGATTCCATTAACTTCAAGGCCAGAAACACAGGTCCATGATGCCCACTGAACACCTTTTAATTCCTCCTTGTTTGTTACTTCTTTTCCACCTAAGAACAAAAAGAGCAATTTTTAATATCCACTTATGTAATTTTAAAGAGTTTAAAATTTATCATTCTTTGGAAAACAAATCCAAGTGAGACTGAATTAAAAACTGACTTCTAAAACTCTCCTGATATTTTCTAGTACAGCATCAGTAGTAAGGTTTCTCAAGACAACAAAAGATCATGAGTTTGGTAATTTACAGTTTTTATTTTTTCTTGGTAATCTGCTTGAGGCTGTATTACTTTTAAACGTTTATAAAAAAATGCATGTAGCCATTCTAAGAAAGCTTGGAAAAATCCTATTGTTGAACTGTTTCAGAAACCTGGATTACTTAGAGCAAAAAGAATTCCTCTGGCCACTGTGAATTACTGAAAACACCAACTTTATACTTAGATCCTTGTTACATTCTTTAACATCAGATGTACCTATAATAAGATTGTTCCAGTCCCACAAAGTTTCATGTAAGACTTTAAGTACTGTGTCAGGCTAAAATGTCATTTAGGATAAGTAAGTACTGTGTCCATAGAACTATAAATAATGCACAGTGCAAACTGTAAATATTGTATAACAAATGAAGGGACTCTATAGTAAATGATGATGATAATAGATAAATACTACAAACACAATGAGCAGGAAAAATATAGAATGATATTATGTAAAGAGTGTATACACAGAAAAAAAAAGTCAAAACTTGCGACAAACACTGCCCTTGACATATTGTAATCAGGACTTCAGAGGGAACTTGTCTTGATTAAAACTGTTTCAAGAGTATGGGACAGTTCAGTCAAGTTGTCAAGACAGTGTTCTCTTGAAAATACTTACAATAATGAGGTTGTCACAAATGGAGGCTGAAAATTATATTTCAGTATTATGCAATATATTAATTTTCTCTAATAGTCCCCTGCCATAAAAAAGACACATCTGAACTTGCATTATCAGTAAAATGAATTTTGATATTTTTATTCATTTTGAAGGTTGCATGATTGAATCATATATGTACTCCACTTCAATATTTCTTTGGTTTCCAGTGAGTAATTCCTGCATTCTAGCATCCTTACATCAGGTACTCTTATTTTCTCTAGTTACCTTAACCCATTATACTTCCAAATTAATAGGCATTCTGATTCTGTTACAAATTTCCCACTGTAAAAGCTCTTTTAAAGTTAAATTCTCACTGTAAAAATTCTCACTGTAAAAGCTCTTTTAAAGTTAAATTCCTCAGTACTACTGCAAGAATAGTTCTAGAAAATCAGGTGACTTTTCCAAGACACAACATACTGACTTTTCCAAACATTTTAAAAACATACAGTACAGATTGAAATCCATTTAATATCCAAGCTCAGTAAGTACAAAGCTATTAAGCTAATGCAAAACTTAATTTGAATGCAGTGGGTTGTCTGGTTTTGTGGGGGTTTTGGAGGTTTTTTTTGCAGGATTGATGGGGGGATTGTTTGTTGGTTTTTTGTTTTCTTTTGTTGTTGTTTGTTTTTCTAAAAAAGTGGGAACAAAGATCTAGTTTTCAGAAATAAATTATAAGCCAGCATCTTTACCACGAAAACATACATTATAAAGAGTAAACACATAAGGTAAAAATATTTAAGTAGCATTGTCAGAAAATATTGTCCTTATTCAAATATAGCAGATATTTGTAAGAACTTAGGAAAAAAAAAAATTCTGTAACCCAATGCTTTGAACCAGAATCTCTATGTGGCTGTTCTTACCAAACTACTATACGTTCCTTCTGTAACAAGTAACATATCATAAAGGCAACTCAGAATCTTACTTGGCATTCTGTAAAAAAGTCTCTTTCCATTGCCATCATTAGTCTGTAAGTATTTACTGTCTGAAGACCAATCCATATGGGTGATGAAACTTAAAGATCCAATACATTCCCCAACTTTCTTGTATCGCTGAACAACACCATATATATCCACAGAGCTGTCATTGGAACCAACAGCTAGAAAATTCCCATCTGGTGAATATTTCAGTTCATGAATAGCTTCTTTCCTGTCTTTGATATGAACAACCTCAGTCATATCTCTGCAGTATGAAAGAAAGCATGTCATAAGTATAGAAGAGCCTTACCAAACTGTCATGTTCCCAGTTTTAAAAAACAGATAAAATCATGAAGCGAGCTTTACTATCATATACGCAAACACAAAACTGCTATTTTTAGAGTTGAGTAGGGCTTCGTGGTCAAAAAAGAGAAGGGAACAGCGACACAGAAAGGTGCTGCACCGGGCTGAGGGAGAGTGAACAAAAGGAACTCTTCAAACTGGGTCCATAAGAAAGTTAACCAAGTAGATTACCAGATCTTTATTCATTCAGGGAAGAAAACTTCACTGACATGAGACACAAATCTCATTTCCCCTTTAAAACTCTCAGATCGTAGGAACAAGGCAGCAATGATTTTGCACACATGATGTGCTGACAGCAGCATCCCAACACATGGAAATGATTTAGGGATTAATGAAAATTTATGTTTTAGTAATTCAAGAATAATTAATAAAGCTAAAACATAAAATAAAGCACTTCATAGAACACTGCCATTCTTTGCAAATATACCTGTATACTTTTTCAAATGTGTTATGGACAACACGAACACAGGTAGCACATGTTTAAAAAAATCTGAGTACCCCCAAGATCAGTAATTTAAAACAGCAATGTAAGTCATCTCATGTAAGGTCACTACAGTGTCAATGTACAGTTTATAAAAGCAACTAGACACTATGCTTGAAAGAGTTAATAACGTATCTAATTTTTGTAACTTACCTGACTCGAAGCACAGTGAAAGAGCCATCCTTCATTCCAAGCGCCAGATGGATTCCATCAGTGCTAACCGCAGCACAACGAATGGGTTCCTCCATATTGCACCGGGCAATCAGAGCATGGTCTATTAAACTCCAAATTCTAAAATAAAGCAATAAGTACAAATGTAATGAGTAGTTTGTAGCTGTGCTACAGATAGCATGAAGCCTGCAATTTCTGCAGAACACTGAACATGATAGTGTCCTATTTTAAAAGCATTTTTAATATTTTCTGTAAGGAAAATATTAGACGAAAGCATGAATTTTGCCTACAGCAAAGAACTTTCTATATTCAAAATACAGAGAAAATATCTAATAAGAAAATGCAGGGGCAGATTAATTTTGTTCAGCTTTCTGAATATGAAAATAACAACAACATCTGATAATATACACCAGGAACAGCCATTCTGAAAATTCCACTATTTTGCTAATCATTTTAGCCAAGAAAAATTAAAGACTTCGGTCAGTAAACACATTCTTTCCCATTAACAAGTCATTATTAATAAACTAGCTATAACTAGATAATATTGTAACATGTAAGTTTTTACTACAAGATACATTAGAACAGCTATCACTTACAAGATATCTAGAATTCTAGAGCATTATTTCAATATTCATAATTTAACTGCTTTTTTGCTTAATCATGTTATACTAAAGATACTTAAAAATGCCAGTTTTTCGTTGTAACCTGTAACTCTTTAAAAGGAAACATTTACAGAATGCTTGCATATGAGAGCTTTATGTTAGCCTAAATTAAATTTGTTCAGGTTTTGTACACTTCATTTTTTGTGAAAGATACATTTTGACTATATTTTATTAATGGAGATCAAGTTACACTAATTTCATGTGTAACTTAACTGGATCAACGCCACATTTTAAAATATCTACATTTTTATCAGGTTATCTACAAAATGAGCTGTTTGTATAAAACTGTACACAGTTAAACAAACAAACAATATTTAACCTGACTGATCGATCATCACTTCCAGTCATTGCTAGAGGTTTTGTAGGATGGACAGCCAAAGCCCAGAGCTCTCCTTCACAGTGCCCCTGCATTATCAGGAAAGGCTTATTACGCTCATGCACCACAATTTCAAAAATTTCACTGTCTTGTGTCCCAACAAGTATATGGTCTCCTCTCCAGCAAACACTTCTTACAGACAGACCTGTAGAAGAGATTGTTACTAAAAGATACATCCTGAGAATTTGTGAAACAAAGGTAATGTAGCACATGACAAAGCATAAAAGCAAGTAAATGTCAAGAAGTATCCATATACCTTCTCTTATTCCTCCATTTACTCCTTTTATGAATTCCACATAACACATACTGCCCTTGTAACATTAACTTTTCAAGCTTAGTATTACCAAAAAAATCTAAAATAAAATGTGACCCTTATTTGAATAAAGGACATGCAGCCAATTCATGTATGACAAGATCTCTGACAGAGAAAGGTAATACTGACATTTGTATCTGGAATTACACATTTCATGTCTTGAAATTTCAACAAAGGTAGCAGACAATATAAATTACAACTTCTGATCAAACCATGGACCTTAGTACTAGCTAGATGAACCTATGTTATATAAGTGACAAAAGCATCAGTGGAACATGCATTGTATGCAAGACAATCAAAGAGCCCAGTTCTCTCCAGTTCTCTCACTAAATAGAAAATACAACTAAATCAAAACAAAACAACATATAAAGAGATGAAAAGGGTTTATGATGGAATTGCAATGTGCATTTCTAGTAACTAATTCAGTTTACAGGCTTACAGTGAAAGTGAGCACTCAGAGGATGTACTTGTTTATAGCTAAGGTTGAGAACAATAAAATGGAAGTTAGGACTGCTGTAACTGGGAATCCAGACTTGGGTGCCCAATTTTAGGAATATGCACCTTTTAAAACAGGCTGTGTTTGTTACATTTTGATAGCGCAACTTAATTTTGCTGGTTTCAGGTGCAGATAACCGGATGGTAGCAGTGCTAACTTGATTCACTTTGCCTTAATTCATGTGGAGAATAGCTCAAGAATGATATTTGAAAAACTACTCTGCATTAATATAAGACACAGTTTTATCTATCAGTTGAAAAGAATATTGCACTTATATGAGTTGACATGCTTCTGAAAAATACTTTTAACTATGTAGAGAAAAGAGCTGCCTTATGTTATTAAATTTACATTGAAGAAAAATTTGCAACTCAGAAACAGTGAATGGGTGGATTAGCAGGCCCATTTGGTGCATCTGCATCGATGTTTTAATTCTGACAAAGCCTGCTTTCGAAGCAAAGCTCCTGATCGTGCCTACTTAGCATGCTTTATATTACCAGATAGCCTTCAAATGCACAAATAAAGACTCCCTCCATAAAAAACAGAACTGAAAGATGTGCTCCAAGAAGGCACTCAGTACTCTCCAACTGCAATAGTGTTCAGACCACTGAATCCAACTAGAGCTAACATCCCTCAAACACTCTTCAAAATGCATATATATTGTGCTACTTTAATCCTTCCACACCAACTGTTCTGTCTTACAGTTTTGTTTCTATTGTGCGGCACTTGTGAATATAAGCACCTCACCATTCAGCCCTATGATCTAGACATTACATGGCTATATTGCCTACAGTGATTAAAAAAAAAAGAACGAAAAAAAGAAAGAAACAACCAGAATCTTTGATGAAGGACGATTAAAACATCTGTTTGAGTAATTTAGAACTTCTTATTGTGGAGAGAGATATTCTGAGAAACAATTTGACTACTTGGAGATATATCGAGAGTCAACTAATTGCTCTGCAAGACATTCACAGGGATACAGAACTTGAGTTTATGTTCACAGACAAAAGTACCAAGAGGTGAGGTATAGCAGCAGCAAAAAATGCAATTAAAAAGAAAAGTACAAGGACAGGTCAAAAAGGCAATCCTCAAAAGAATACAGTAAGAAAAAAAGACTAAAGTGAAAAGATTCAGGAAACTGAATTTATTAAAGATAGCGTTTTTTAAAAACTATTAGCTCTGCCAAAGCCATTTGAGAGTTAAAAGATGAGGACAGATTTCACATAAGTGATTAAGAACCAAGCATTCATGGGAAGAGTCTGTTCCACCAAAAAGTAAAGGAGACAATCTGGAATGAAAAACAAGATTGAAAGAATAAAATGGGGAATAAAACACACATTTCAACACAACTCAAAAAAAACAGCTGAGTAAATTTAAAATCAAAACAAAGCCACTGTACCAAAGGGCATTTAAAATGAAATATATTCCATCTTGTTGCAGTACTTTACCATCCTGGCTGGAATGCCAAGTCAATTACAGAATACTAAGATTTAACTTGCAGTCAATTATTTACTGACCCTGAATATCTGACTGCCATCAGACACTGGACCACACTGTCAAATTCTTTGCAAGATATTAGAAAATAATGAAGTGACTGTGGGCAAAGAAAACCAAATGCCAACAAAAGCAATGCTGTAAATGACATTATGCTTCAGTATACTTTTGTGTTCTGTTCCTGAATCACTACACCAACAATATCTAGAACACTAACAAAACATGCTAGAGACTGCTGGATTTAAAATTTTAGCATGACGAACTGTAATTGAAGATACGGGTATATGCAAGGAGCATTCTAAAGTCTATGAAACTGTAGATAACTTCTAAATAGTTTTAGTGAAAACTTGGATAACTAACAAGTGCAATTTTTGTACTCCACTGTTTTACAGTAGATCTCAAAGTCTTTTAAGTTCTCTTAAGGTTTTACTGTTTCTTGTACTACAGAAAAGATGTGTATTTTATTGATTTAAAGAAAAAAAATCTGTGTCTATAACTTCACAGTACGTTTTGCAGTAACTCTGAAGGATTACGTGACTGTCACACTAGTGGCATGATCAAATTTCTTTTCTAGTAAATAGTTCACAGTAACATGCACGAAACAACCTTTTTGGGTTTGTTTTCTTTGGCGTTTTTGTAAAGTCTTTTTTTGTTCAAAACACTGGTAAATTTCCTACCTTATTGGTATACCAAAAATTACAAACTTCTTTTTACCTTTATATCCTTGGTCTGTTTCCCTGAGATCAATCACAGTAATTGGTTTAAAATTTAAGTCCCACAAACGAACACAGCCATCCCTGCCACCAGTGGCAAACCCCTCTTCACATGCATTCATGCTGAAGATTCCTGCCTAAAGAGAAGAAAAGTTATTTTTAACAGTATACACAGATCAGATACATCAATACAGAAAATGGAATTCTTGCTCATGCTGGTATTGATTGTCTTCCCATCTTCCTACCTGCTATGCTGCTGACAATAGCATAAACATATGCAACTAATACAAGCTTTAAATATGAGTCAAATTAATATAGAAACAAACTTAAATATGTGCAGAATTCACATTCAATGATAAACAAGAAAATATGAGAATTTTTGCAATACTGCTTTTATCATGAGGTTGACTGTAGTGATGTTGCTTCTTATCCCTAGAAAGAGTTTACTTTCATATCTTCTTGCCTTAGGGCCTGGTTCACCTCCCACAAATGACAGAAGGATGATTTCCACTGATCTCTACTAGGCTTGTTTCAGGGCCTTTGTTGCTATTACTCATCTTCTATGCAACCAGCAGAAAATATTAGCCATATTTTATATTTTAAGCTAAGGAAGATGGATTTAACATTTAAGTTCAGAAGCAAAATACAGAGGAACACAGTGATCACTTAATGTCATTACTCAGGAAAATATCATCATGGACTGATCATAATGAAGTATGGACTGTGTTTGCTTCTCTAGCATCCGGTAACAAGTACATCATTTTTCAAGTTGAGGGAAAAAAAAAAAAAACACCCTCAAAAACCTCACTATTCACAAAAAAAACCCCATATTATTACTAGAATGTCAAATGACAATCAAAACTGAAAGACTAGGGTGACAACCCAAGATTTTTTGATGTGTCATGTCCATCCTCATGATATGAACTTTTAAGGCAAGCCATATTTTGAGGAGTAGTATGTGCCTAAACAGAAATGTAGTGGAATTTTTAAGTCATATGCAGATTAGAAGGCATATCTGCATATGTTCCATTATCTGCAACATCTTGAAAATCCTCTTCCTGTTTCTTCAGGAGCCTGGAGATCTTTTGAAAATACAACCCAAACTGTATTTGTTTCTGTGTCTGTGTGTGTGCTTGTGTTTTACTGCATTAACCTTTCAGTGCCACTGAGCAAATAAAAGTCTAGAGGAATTTTGCTCATTTTGTACCATATACTGAATTCTGCCCAAGTTCTGGCATATTTAAATCTTCTACAGTTCTTTTTGGAATGCAACTTTGATAACAGAATTATTCTCTTTCCTCTAATTAACTCCTTCCGAAATCCATGATTTAATTAGTCAGCATTAAAAAAAGAATCAGACATTTGGCAATGTGGGAAGCTGGCTGAATGTTCTGAAGATAAGATCAAGTGGATCCAGGATTAATCTGTTTTCCATTTCACAGAATATCCTTATCTTGAAAAGGACATGCTGGTTGCCAAGGAGATTTGGCAGATGTTGTGCTTGCTCAATCTCTTGAAATGCAACAGGACATTCTCATCTCAGACTATGTGCCACTGGAATAGAGAATTAGATGAAAACTAGAGAAGAGGTCCCTTATTAATGGAGACTGTAAGTACATAATGGAAGAAGCTGAGCTTAGCTACTCTTCATTTAATTGATAGGCTGACACTTAATGGGGAAAAGACAGATTCTTTGCTCTCGCAGTTTAGCCAGCCATAATTCTTCCAATAAATGTATCCATTTGGAAACTGCAAAGATTGTTAATGCAAATCGAGTTTGGAGTCTTGATGCTTCTCTTAATCCTTCAGCATGAAACTGTCATAAAGATAATTTGATTTTCGATGGTCAATAGCCTCCTAGCAGTAATGAGAGGCAAACAATTACACTGACTTTGATCCAACTGAATAACATGAGCAACAAAGATTGACTGTGTTCAAAATAAAAAGTATAGATCAAAGTCTTCAATCCTAAAAGTTATAAAGTTTGACATATGAACTGCATTCTTCTGTTATAAATTATTCATTACATTTCCTAATGAACAGTAAAATTCTGGAAGTAACATTTCAAATTGATGAGCAGTTTTCCAGAATGTAGAGTATTTCTTATTTTCCAGTAGAACTAGTTGGTACCACACCAGTGTTCCCTCAAATTTGGAAAAAAACCCAAACCAAAACAAAAAATTTGAATGAGAGCAAATAAATAAAAAAACGCCAAGGTCTACCAGAAATGATAGTTGAAAGCTGGATAAGTACAAAAACAACATGACAACGATGGTTTCTACTCCACGAATATGCTGACACTGCTTGTAGCCAAGAAGCTTCTGATAGTGAAGTCGTCTCATATTTTCTATTGCTGCTGGACCTATTTTGCCTCAAAAACTTGATGGACAAAAATCAAGTGTTAATTTATCTAAATGCAGTTATTTTTATAAAATCCACCACACTTACTCTGACTATGCGATTCCTAAAATACATGACTGCAGTTAGCTATAATTAGGACAAAGCTTGAAAGATCATATGGAAACTTCAGCAGCAACTGACTACTACTGAACAATATGGAGAATGGAAACATAGCAGTTCAGTAAGAAGTCCCGTGCCTCCTTCTTACTCCTAGATTCAATCAGGACATAGATGCTAACATGTAAAGCAACATATGTTGAGCACTTACTCAAAGATATCATGTCTCCCAATTTATACTTGCATAGCAAGGAAATGGATTGCAAACATTTAAGGGTGGCATCAGTAAGCTTACAATGGAGAGCCACTACTGTGAAATTTAATCTTCCTGTCTAACAGATCACCAATAAAACAGTTAAAAAATTGGCATATTATTTAAAATGAGCTTATTATTTAAAAATTGAGAACAGTTGCCTATACGCCTCTCACTGGCTGAAGTAAGGGGACAATTTCCTTTCAGATCTATGACTAGTCTAAGCAAGAGAAAAATACTGCACAACTTAACGCATTGGTACATGACACCAGCTTAAAACCATTCATTTAAGTTCATTATATTGTTTCCATCTATATTTAATTACCGTTCAGTCAAGTGACATAGGTGTGCAATAGTTCTAACAGAATGCCTGTTATTTAACCTCGAGCCTGTTATTTAACCTCAGTTTCTGACATCAATCCACACAACTTTAACGTGTACCCCTGAAAGACTATCTCAAAATAAATTATTCAGCTGCTGAGAAGGCATCTTATGTATATTCACTATGCAAGGCAAAGGCATGCAAGAATCTTTAAAGAGTACAGTGTTTTAAAGTAAGCATAACACTATTGTTTTAATACCGAGTAACATCTTGTACATAACATCTTAATAGTCACAGACTACCTCGAATTTAGAACATGTGAGATGATAAATAAAAGACTCTACATTCCACAATTTGCACTGGCACAAAAGTGAGACAGCTAATAAAAGATTTATTTTTTTTATTTAGTCAAGGTCTATATTAACTCTTCAAATCAGATACACTGCCTACAATTAGTCTCCTGAAGTACTACCAGTGCCAGTGAACTTAGACATGCATTCATGTTTGTGTTTTCTTTCTTCTTTTTATAACTTTCATTTTGGCATTATTATTTAGAAAAGATCAGCAAAACTAGAATTTGAGTTTCCTGTTTCTATCCAGTGTTCCCTGCACATGAACTCTGTGCCTTAGCTCTTTCAACTCCAGATTGTTTCCATCTTTTCCTACTTTTCATTCCTACTTCTACATTAAGTGAAGTCTCCTCTCTTCTTCCAACTAATTCTCCAGTTATTACAACCTATTTGCTTTCAACTTTTTGTTTCTACTCAAACTTAGAAACCTGCCAGAAACTCTTCTTTCCTCCGTCTACAGTTCTTAGTGTTGCTGTGACAGAAGACAGATAATGTGTCTTAGCTGTGAAATCTTATTTTGCTTGCTAGTGTTAAAGTTACTATCTCTTTCCTCAGGTGCTTACACTGGAACAGCTTGGTTTATTTTTCACACTGAATTACTCTTAAAATAAAAAATGTCTTTTCAGCAAGGTTAACTATAACAAAGAGAGCCAACCTTTGAAAAGAACCTGTTTTCTGCACTAATGCAGACAGCTACCACTGGATGGACCATATCCCCACATGACTAACATGTTTTGAAAATGTTTTCTTACATCTCAGATGCCTACTGGATGCTGCAAGAAAGGAATACATGGTACTTTAAGCAAATAATAAACATGCTTTCCTTTAATGAATTATAAGTTTAATGCAAGCCCATTGAGGAGTAATGAGTCAGGATGATAAACAGGCAAGCAGGGATAACACCAGCATACTGAACAGAAATTTCTGTCAGTTCCCTACTGTGTTCACACTGCTTTTAACAACATGCACATGAAAAAAGTTATCATCTACCCTTGTGTTTTCTTTTAAAAGAACGAACAATGAACAAGGGCATGATTTATAAAATTATGTGCAAAATCGCTATTAAATATGATAATAATAATTTAGTATGGCTGAAGAGACATTCTTATTCCAAGCTGCCATATTTTGTTCTTATAATAGTCTGACAATATTACCCTTTAAGGTAGCATTTTATTGAAAAGCAAGGTTTCATTTTGTTGGGAAGTAAGCTTCCAGAAGAGATTTTATTGGGTCTTTTTTCCCCTGAAATTGGTGAGATTTGTAGTGACACTAATCTCTCATGAAAATGAATTCCAGAACCATGAACTACTGCCCCTACTTAATTTTCAGTAGTGCAAAGCACAATTCCACTGAGCTTAAAGGACAGAGCCAAAAACAGAAGGCTAGATGAGACATACTCCAAGGTCACCTGAGCTCCATCCACTGACGCCACTGAAGATAAGGACCACAGCACTTCAAATTTGATCTTGCGGTCAACAAAATTGACACAGCACATAAGTAATGGAGCAACAAGTGCTCTCTCCACATTTATCAGTTAGGTCATTTTACACTGAAAGGGTTGAAAAGCACAGCATTCTTTCGCAATAATCCAGCACAGATATGTGAATATACAGGACAGATGTCTCCTACAGCACCAAAGAGGATGTGATGCTCTTTTCATGATCAGTTTTGGATATGAGGCAAAGTGCACTCTCTCCTCTGGGAATCGAGTTCTGTATATGCAATATAAGCATTTTAAAAGTTTCAGAGTAGATGTCCACATCACCTTAGGAAAATAGAGATCAGAATAGAACATTACTGAATACTAAGTATGAACACTAAAACCAGATTTGAAGGTAGACAGTAACAATCAGGGAATATCTGAAGGTTAAATATCCCTTTATACTTGTTGGCTTAGAATTTGTGCCTTCTTGAATACATTTAATATTTCTATATATGCATAAAGGAGGGGATGCATGTGTGGGGGTATGTATATTTTTTACATACACACACTTATATGAATATAAAGAAAGCTCAAATGCAAAACAGTCTTACACTTGCTCTGCATAACTTTATTTTTGCTCCTAATAAGATAGACTGACATTATACTGCTGTCTGAATAAGCAGTCCATTCACTTTTAAATTATTAGTTAAATCAACAAAATGCCACTGTCCTGAATGTACATTTCTAAATCATCAACAAACTAGGAGTCTCCCTAGTACTAACTGACTGCAACCTCTCCCACACATATATCATTCATCACTTTTGGTTCCTCCATTCTACCTGATCAAATCATAGAGTAATTTTAATACTTCAGTTACATACTTACATCCAGTCATGCAAATTATTCTTGTAAGAATAATCAACTGTTTTTTTTACCTACATTTTCAAAGCTGCAATACAAGAACTCATGTGCTTGTATTTCCACACTGTTTTAATTTGCTAATAAGAGAATTTTAAATATTATCTAGAGAGTACAATGCCTTTCAAAAAAAAAAAAAGACATCAACCTTCAACCAGCACATAATAAAACTTCATAAATTTACCTTAGCAACTAAGTCCCCCATCAATGATAATAGAAGATACTACATAAATAGACACCTAAATGTATATCTCAATCTAGCATTCACTTTCTAACACAACAGCAATCTTGAGCAACAGAGAGAAAGGACAGAAAAGGAAATATATTCAGATGAGACATACTGAGTCTCTATCATTGAAATAGTTTAGAAACACAGACTAGGTGATCTTGCAATGCCCTTTCCAGCTTTCCAGAAATCTATTTAACATTTTATATTAAAGTGATACACTTACAGCATGTGCTCCTTGTATTGTCCTTACAAGGTTGATTCCTTTCCATACATATATGTCTCCATTCAGTGCACCAGAATATGTCACTTCATCCCTTGCACAGGCTAGGCACAATATAGTTTGGAGATCACCAGTTTTGCCAAAAACGCCACGTTTTGGTGTCAAGGAATTGCCACACAAGCTCCAGAACTGCAACGGTTTAAGAAAAATACACATCAACAAAAGTCTCTTGCCTGATCCAAATGCCTGTAAATCTCTGGGATTCAGATTTTCAGTTAATGCTTTCTCAAAGGAAACACCAATTATTTTTAAAAAGCTATTCTTATTAAGTCTTCACAGAGCCTTAAAAGTCACTAAAACAAACTTTTGCTTATCTAAATATATGGTTTAAGTCATAAAACCTTAAATATATTAAATCACTGCTGGCACAACATATTAGCTCACTATTGGCATAACGGTCCTGTCAGATCTTGAAGTAGAAAAAAGATCATTATTAATCAAGTCCATGGAAATCTGTAAATGACCTGCTAAATGCTACGCTAAATCAAAGGCATGTGCAATCTAGCCAACACACGGAACACTCTCTTCAATAAACCATAAATACATATTAATCTAAAAATTCATTTTATGAAAAGCAAAACATTTTTCCCACTACATGAACCTACACATAATAGCAGCACAGAACTTTCAAGCTGCCATCTACTGCTGTTATGTGGTAACACAGAAGATAGTGCATGGGGGAAGGTAATGACTTTAGGAAACACATTTGATGGCAATCAAACACGGACAATCCTGCTGACAGAATTAAGCTGTTTCTGCACAGCAGTTGGTACACAGATCAAAGAAGAGTATTTCATAGCACACTCTGCTTGAAAAAGACATGAACTGTCTGAATTATGAATCCTGTAACTGGTAGAGTGTTCAAAATGATAAAGGTAGGAATAACAGCAGGGAAAAGAAAAGTATTAAAAGAAAGGACAAGCATTTCCATTTCTCTTTCCACTGTATTCCCATACTCGCTCACACGGTAAGAAATGCATTCTACCTCTGAATTGTAACAATTCATTAATTGTTCAAGAATCAGAAACTTGAGTACTTGAACTCACCTTAAATGTGTGCATCCTGTCTTGTGCTACTTGGGGTTTCAAACAGCACGTTTTAAGACAATCTAAATTTTAAATTCTATTACAATCATTACATACAATACTACTGACAACCGTTTCATTCCTTCCACATTTCTTCTGTCAGGGCATGAACTCTGTTACGCAGAGATGGTCTGTTTGCTACTATATGTATATCTTGTCTAGTGTAGTCAGGTGTGATCCATGTTTGCAGTGCCCAAGAAGTAATATTACTATTACAGAAGATCTTTTATATTATAATTATATATTCATTTTAGGTTCTATTTTTATATATTTTACAGGGTATAAACTACTACAGCTTAAATATTTTATGAATTAACATTTATTTCATTACCTTGATGTGTTTCACGCCACAGCTGACGAGCTTGTTTGGCTGGTACAAATCCCAAGAAATATCAAATATCTGCATAAAAAAAAACCCAAAGATGTCAGCAGAGATTGCCCTTCTAGCATGGGACAGTTAAAACAGTAAAAATCTGTAGCAATTAAACAGACAGTTTGAAATCCTTTAAACAGAACTATTGGAATGACATTTTATCACCTCATTCAATACTGAAACTGCAGCGTGTATTAGCTCTGTTTGGTTTTTTTCACTAGAGTAATTACATCACATGATAAAACAACATTAAGGTTCATTTACAGACCAGAAAAATTTAAGCAATTACTTGCATCTTGATTTCCCATGTGGGGATTAGGGTCTAGGAAGTGCCTTAATTTTGCACTTCCTCTACATGCTTACAGTCTCAACAATCCACACACAAATAAGTGGTGAGTTATGCATTTTATTGTAGAAATAAATGTGCATATCTAAAATATCTTCACATATCTTAATACATATCCATGCATTATGCAAATTCAATTTCTAAAACATAAAAATTTTTGTTCAGACATAGCTCTAGTATGTCTACACAGACATGGTTTAACAAACTAAAATTACACTGACACCAAATTCTTTAGTTACACTTACTCTGTCTGTATGACCAGGAGCCATTGACAGTAATTTCCCTTTTCTCCAGTCCCATACACAAACTGTGTTTTTTGAATCCAAACCAACTGAGACCAAGCGCTAAAAAAGTCCAAAATAAGTAAATTTAAAAATTCAGTATATTAATGAAAACTAGAGTAATCATTTTGAATTGTAACAAATTCATGACATATTTGAATTAGAAGCAATAGCTACATTTTGATACAGAAAAAACCTAAAGATACAACACCTTATGCCAAAGCTTCCACAGACATAATTTTTCAGTTACAATATCATGACATAAAGATCTTCTCAGATAACATATTTAGGATTTATAATGTTTAATATATATAATTATATACAGCACACATGGCAAGCAGCAGTCAGGAGACATTTGCAAAAACGAAGACTCTCACTGAAGTTAATGAAACTACTTGGGTTTACTTTTAATTACATTTAACTTGCAGAATTTAAGTATTTCACAAGTTCAGGAGATACAAAGAAAAAACATTTTCTTCAGTCTTCTTGGAAACAAGAAAAACATTTAATAGCTTTAAGAGTCTTTCGCTTGATTCTTCAAAACAGCTGAGGCAGGGAAGGTTTAGATTGAATATTATCAAAAAATTTCTTCATCAGAAGGGTGATCAGGTAATGGAACAGGCTGCCCAAGAAAGTGGTGGAATTGCCATCTCCTGAAGTGTTCAAAAACCATGTAGTTTGTATATCATGTATGCCCTTAGTGCATAGCTTAGTGGTGGACTTGGCAGTTCTGGGGTAAAGGCTGGACTTGACGATTTAAATGTCTTTCCAACCTAGTTGACTCTTTGTACGAGTAACTATTCCTTTCCAGATTTCTTGACACAAATCATTGATCATATTAGCCAACCGTACACTTTATTTGCTAACTAGTCAAAACGTTGTTTTTCCTATAGAAATTCTCAATAGAAAGACTAACAGTATTAACCGATAAAAAGAAACTCAGTGACTTTGAGTTTTATTTTTAAAGAAAATTAAGTCTTTTTGTTCAGTTTATGCATGAATTGTGCCATCTTAATTTTGATAGATGAAAGCTTTGCAAATCTTTAAAAAGAAAGTTTTTTCACTGTTCAGCAGCTAATACCTACACACATTAAAGACAAATTTCATTTCACTTTTGACACAGGTTATAAAACTGAGTTTGTAAAAGGAAAAGCAAACCCCAAACTTAAGCAGAGCTCTTCCCAAAGACAGAAACCTATTCTCAATAACATGATTTCTTTACTGTTTGAGAAGCTCCAAAATTACAGGAAGCAAGTTAAATACAATTGTTATTCATACTCCCTGTTTATTAATGTCAACTTCAATTTTTCAGATACTGCAAAGTCCAACCTTTCTATTCCATCTTTGAATATATTCTCAGAAGGAACACCAGTTTCAATGCCAGCTATGCTTTCAAGCAGTTCAGTTACAGTCCTACTGCAGAATGAGAGGAGTAAATGCAAACTAGTTTTACACTTATTGCATACCCATCACAAAAAAAGAAAATTTGGTGATGCCTTTCTAGATATAAGCCAATACAATGACTTCTCAAAAAGGGAGATTAAATTACATTCTCGGCTCTCCTAAGAACGAGAAAATCTTATTACCAACCAGCAGACTTCCACAGTGGAGTACAGCTCAGAAAAAAAGCGAAAAACAACCCAGCATGCTCATGGAAGAATGTACCATAAAGCTAGTTGAACTTCTCTCAGCATCAAGGAGACTGGAGGGTAACCTTGGTTTTAGGTGCATCAATGAATCATCAGATTCCCCAAGACAATTAACGAAGGACAATAAATACAGAATAAACGATGCCTTCCTGAGCTAGGCAGACCAGTTCGGGGTGGGGAGGAAAGTGGGTCTGTGGCACAGCCCAACATGAAGCATTAAAAATGAACAAGTAATAGAAAAAACTTGAAAAGTGCAATGGGCTTGATCTCACTTCAATCCACATATTCCTTCCCAGTGACTGAAGTTGACCAACATTTCTGATAGTGATCATGTAGAGACCGGTAACAGGAACCACATTTTTCTTGTGATTCATCTATATATTGTATGTTTTTCTTGACTCATAGGATCCACGATACGTGACTCCGAACAAACAACTAAAATGCAGAGAGACACCAACACATACAAAATGCATGACAGAGAAGGGGATACTGCCTGAAGGCATTAAGGAGTCCAAGATAAGTAACATCACTTTGTGCACAAGACAAACCCCTGCACCGCTAGCCCAGCTAGCTCCAGCCATTCAGTATAACCTTGACCTGTGGCCCACAAACCGCAAGGATCTCCCTACCACCACCATCTTCATTAAACACTCTTTTGAAGTTATACTTGCCAAATATGAGTATTTGTCAGTAATTAGTAATGCCGACTTTTTTCTCCTCAACTTGAGAATAAGCAGATAAAACCTGAGCCAATATACATCCTTAAAACACCAAAAAGCTACTTAACAAGATTTGACAGACAAACAATTTATTTGTTTGGAAAAAAAAGAGTATTAATTACATACCTGACCATCTAAATCAAAAGCCAGGCAAGCTATACCATGTGTGTGAACATCTTTCAGAACAGATATAGTCTGCACAGTGTACGAGTCCCACACGCAGATATACGGCTCTTTTCCAACTTGACCTGTTGCCACCAACACACGTTCAGGATGCAAAGCAAGGCTGCCAAAGAAAAATACATAAAATATTTTTGAATGAAACTTTTACACTTGCCTAGATTTTTGTATTAACAGTTCTCCTTAATAATGATTTTATAATATTTTCTCACTGATAATAGATATTAACAAGTCCTTTTGTATCGTAAATTCCACCATAGCTCTAATAGTTGGTATTTAGCTATCTACAGATCTACCATCAATGGAGACATACATATCTCCAGAACTACCTTATTCTACATACTATTTGACATCCTTTTTATGAGAGATCTTACAGCAAGCCAAAGCATGACTAGCTTAGATAGATACTATGGCTAGACTTCAGATGTCTAAACTGAAGTGAGATGAGATTATCTTCAATGTCTTAATTTTAATATCAAACAATTGG
The DNA here is from genome assembly GCA_009867235.2 of Psittacus erithacus. Taxonomy (NCBI): domain Eukaryota; kingdom Metazoa; phylum Chordata; class Aves; order Psittaciformes; family Psittacidae; genus Psittacus; species Psittacus erithacus. The sequence continues at coordinate 35,873 of WYDI02013745.1, forward strand.
GAATAATTGACTTTGAATATTTATTAACTTTTCACATTTCTAATATTGCAGAGTACTTCCCTACAGTTGATATTTCAGAATCTTTTAAAGTTGACAGTGGACCATCACAACTGTTTCATCATATCTGGGTCCAAGCTAGAAAGCAGGCTAGTCAGCAAGACAGTTTTTTGTTTTCCTTATGCAAGCAAGCAGCAAGGGAGGACAAGAGGTCTGAAGATTCAGATTTTATAATTCAAAAAAGTCAGAAAGAATATCTTCTAATAGAAACCCAAACAAGCTACTTCGTAACATTCTACATAGACTAGGTATAGCAGTACAAAATAATGTAGAAGTCCCATCATAAAGTCAGGGAGATAAAAATTTCAGAAGTTACTATTAAATTTGGCTAAAATATTTCCTCCCCTAACTAATAATACGGTAACGATCTTGAGAGACTGGTGGACAGAACCACTAACAACATAAAGATTCCTTGTAAAGGAGAAAGGTTGAGCACTTTGCAATGGTAAGATGATCTTACACCTGAACAGAGATTTCGGTTAATGAAATTCCAAGGGTGAAGACAAGGGGAGTCTATAAACAGAAGCAGCAAGGAGAAAGCTAACCAGGAAATCACCAGGGGGGAAAAAAAATCTAAATAAAAGATGTATACGTTTTCTATATACAAAAAGAGTACGAGAAAACCATGTCAGAAGTTACTTAATATTTCATGAAGTCATACTACACGACATGATAAACTTTTGTATTCTTTTCTGTTGTACTGGAGCATTTCAGTTGGTTGACACTGTTTGACAAATTCCACATGGACAACTCCGAAAGAAACCTTTAACTTCAAAGTTTCTACAACAGGTAAAGAGCCTCTGGACCTTTCAACTTTTTATGGGAATTCCTCCTCTTTGCTGCTCTGCATTATCCTCAGCACTGGGATCAGGCAACCAACATTTACCCGCTTTGCTTCTCTTCAACTCCAGAGCTCTTTCTCTGGTCCTTCCCTTCCTTCTTTATTTGAAGGATAAATTTAAAAAAAAAAAAAAAAAAAAAAAAAAAAAAAAAAAAAAAAAAAAAAAAAAAAGGTAGAAAGGACCTGGCAGCAAAACTTAGCATGTTTCACTGCAGTTCTGCCACCTAATCCTGACCAACACCAGCACATCTCCCAGGGCAAACACAGGCAGGTGGTATACACATGGGGGAAAAGTAAAAGCATCTGGAGGAGGGGAAATCCTGCATTTGAAATGATCTAATTTTCACAATAACATCACAGAAAGGGAGAGATATGACCACGTGGACAATAAAGAAATTCAAGTAGAGAAAGGAAGTGAAAAGAATACACAATGGGGAAAAAAAAAAAAAGAGAGAAAAAGTAGAAACACAGCAGTCTTATGACTGATTCATGACCTCTTCAATCCTGTACTTAGCTCTGCTACTAGTGCATTGCGCAGTTTCAAGCAAACGAAAACCACCCCATACAGCAGCTTCGAAAAGAACACTCAGGCACCACCCAGGACACAGATACATGCAAAAGCACCCCCACACCACACCTTATTGTCATGGGTTCAGCAGTAGCAGTCATTTTTTCTGCTTCTTAGTGGCTGGTGCAGCGCTGTGTTTCTAACTTTCAG
>WYDI02013746.1:0-22771 GCA_009867235.2 Psittacus erithacus
GGAGATCTATAGCTTGGATTATTATATATGTTTTAGTTGTACTAAAAAACATGGGACAGGTGCAACATGAAATTATATTAATCAGCAGATGAGGAGGCAGGTGTGAATTACTTTGTATTATTACAGTCTAAACGTCGATCTAACAGAATATTATTGGTATTAATGTGCTTTTTGTATAAAGTGCAACATTTCGTCCCAAAGTCCAGTTTAAGTAGTGCAGTAAAATGTTGTTACACGTCCTGTCAAGAAATTCGTATAGTGAAAGTCTGGATCTGCGTGTCAAACTGTTACATTTGTTTATGTAAAGTGATATTAAAAAAAAAAAAAAAAAAGATATAAACTATATCTGTCCATTGCTTTTGGCAAATATAAAAACATAATGTATATAAATCCTAATTTCCATATTTATCCGCATGTAAAGGTCCGGTTATACATGTTACAAGATATTCAATATTTATGGCTAGAAGAATTGGTATGTAAAATTTAGTTTACAGAACTGTTTGGTAACATTTCGTACCGTATTAAAGATTCTTAAATCCCATGAATTGTGGTAGGAATTCTTATTCACTGAGTCAACCTGCTGCAACTCCAGCTAGCTTTAGGATATTAGAAAAAAACTGTCCCAGTTTTTCACTGCTTTCCATTATGTCATCACTAAAGCAGCGAAGGTGATATAAATGTGATAAATGAAAGGATCCCTGCTGGCATTACTATAGTGTGTAATTAGTATTTATATCAAAATTTATGAAACAAATTTTCGGCCGCAGTATAATTTAAATGACCTTTGCAGACATAGAATAACAACCATAAAAATAACAGAAATAGATTGCATGTGCTACATAAATATTAATGTGGGGAATTGTTACACGAGAAGTGCTGTATTCTACTCCAACACTGCCCATGAATCTGCATAGACTGGGTCCCTAAATTAAATTAATTCTGATAACATATATTAGGAGATTTAAAACAGAGGAGATTTCGGTTGCTATTTTAATTTAAGGCATTTATGACCATAACTAATTCTTAGGCAGTGGATTCATGACTTTCCTTGGGCCTTTTACTCCAGGAAGTACAGCATTGTTTCATGAAGGCTGTTGTTGTTGATGGGTCTATTTTTTTTCCCTTCCTGTTTTCTTTTTTGCCTTTTTTTGTTTTTTGGCTGATATTCCTTAAAACGTGATGTTAATTTAAATCAATTACTGCTTATGTTATGTTATTATTATTACTATAATTTTGCCAGTGTTAATAGCTTTCTAAAAAAATAAATCTAGGGAATAAGAATTATTTTATGTAATTTGATTATCTTTCTATCTCTTTTATTTATTTCTCATTTACTTAAGAAATTCGTTCCATTGGCTGGCGTTGATACAGTAAATTTGTAAATGAGAAGACAATATAAAAAAATCTAAATTACTTGTGCTTAATGACTGTAGCAGAACGCCTTTTCTCTAAATCAGATTGTCTTCCTTGCAGTTTAGTTTGATAGATTTGCAAGCTGCACTGCTTCCACTAACTTAGCTACGGTTGTTGGAACTGTTGGGCTTTGTTCCTGGTTGTAGCTTGCATGATCGCCCCATTAAGCAGACAACATATCAACAGACAACACAAATCATGAGGTTGGCTAAAGCTGCGAGGGCTTGTGATATGTCATAGAGTGAATTGCACAAACTGACCTTCAAGTAGACCAAGATGACACTTCAACAGCTTCTTTAAAGAAATATTATGTGTACAGCGAGTCAATAGCCATATTAACTGCTCGGGGGAAGAGGGCGCTGAGGAAGCCGTTCTCTGCTTGTATCGGCGCGGGTGCTTCGCAGCTCCGGCTCTAACCGCCCCCCCCTCGAGCCCAGCCGCCTCTCCCACCGCAAAACCCCTCAGTATTTTTCTTTGTTCTTAACATTTGGGGATCTCCCTCGCAGTTCTTCCCCTGCCCCAAAGCACTCCTCTCACCCCTTCTCCTCCAAGAAAAAAAAAGTTTGCCTTCATCAGTTGAAGCCCCACTCCTGCCAGCTCGGCATCACCGTCTGCCCCCCGCAGCACCCGTGGGAAGGCTTCGCTTTAACTTTAGTTTCTATCAAATGTTGTTATTATAAGGCTAATATCAGTTTGCAGTGAAAAGAGCGCCACCTTGCAGGGTTTGGCGAGATAGAAAAAGTTGGAGCCCGGCGGGACCCAGTCAGAATGTGTTGGTACTTGAGGAAATACAAAGTACGGGCGAAAAAGCCAGGGAAAAAATACGTTTCATGCGCCGAAAACATGTCTGCGAATCTTTCAGGTTAACTGTCCCGCCAAGCTGGCCAGACAGAGGTTTTAAGAAAATATCTTGAGCGTGGCTAGGAAAAAAAAGAAGAATCCAACCGTAGAGATAGTCTGACCCATCTCACTGTAAAATAAACCCGGAGAAACGTGGTGGAGGTGATAGATTTTAAAGATGCGTAGCGCAAGTTTCTTTGAATTTCTGTAAAGTCCCTAGCGGTCGCTTAACACAGATCTGTTGCGACTTGTGTGTGTTGGAGCCCTTGTTTAATGAGTATTCTGTTAAACTTTTGGTCTGAGATTTTGTTTGAGCGTCCTGAAGCAGAAAGAATGACTAGTGGTGGTGTTGCTGCTGCTAATTCTTTATCTGGGCCGGGGAACACAATGCAATCCCCGTTGTTCTCCGTCCTGTGTACGTTCTGAGTTACCGACGAGCACTGGAGCTGGAATTGCAAAGGCGGAATTCCAGTCCACGACATGGATGTGCTGTTCGCTTGGCTCTGGAGGGGGAAGCGCTGCATTGAGACCCCCGGCCGAGGGAGGGGTGGGTTTGCAGGCAGAAGTGGTGAGGCGCCTCTCGGCTGTTCCTGCACTCTTTCAGTCCCTAAAGCCAACTTCACCCCAGCAAGCGCCCTTTGCGGATTTACTCATGAGGGCTTGCAGGGAGAAACGCGAGCCCCGGCTTTCCAGCCTCGACGGGGGCCCTAGTTTTCTTTATAACGTCTGGCTCTTTGGATGCTGTAGGGGTACTTTTCCTGTGTGGGTTATTCGGTTTCGAAATAGGCGGGGGCTGCCTGCCGAGCTCGGGGCAGGCCATGCCGGCGTGCCAGCGCCGGTCCTCGCTGCTTCTTCTGTGGCAGCTAAAACGCTGGGGCCGCCGTCCGCAGGCTCCGCGTCCGCGGATGCTCTCGCTGCCGAGGGGAGAATTTTGAGATACCCACCGCAGCACGGCGGTGCTCGGGAAGCGTGCAGGAGGCCGCTCGGGGTGGGAAGGAGTGCAGGGAGCTCTGCGTGTGCTGTCACCTCTCGAGTGATGTGCCCGCGAGGCTCAGGCAGAAATCCCTGTCCCGGCTTGTGCTGTTTGGGCGCAGAAAGTTAAATGAAAAACAATAATCGGGCGCTTCCAGTTTCCCCTCCAAAGACTCGCCTTTCAGGTCGCATTAATGGCTTGTGAATGATCGCTTGAATTTTTTAAAAGGCGAGTCCGGCATTCATAAGACAAAATTAGCTTCTGTAAAGCAGACACTGTTTGAAATGAGGACACACACTCCGTGCTGGCTTCGACTTTTATCGCCCTTGTGTTAGCCGTAAGGAAGCAGCAGCCCCTGAACTGACGCGTTTAGCTTCGCGAATTTTATTTACTGATTTTCTGACCCCACTGGTAAACAAACGGCTACGACTTCATAAGTTCCCCACGCCCGCGGCACTTGCTCCTTTCGGGGCACCTTTCAAAGGGAGTGCATGCCAGATGGGCGCAGGCCGGTGCCGCGGGAGCGCAAGGAGCCCAGGGGCTCTCCCGAGTCGGCAGGAGCGCCTTCTCAGAGCGGGAGCCCCGCAATGAAAGCCCCCGTCCAGCGGGCAAGGCGCGGGAGAAGATCCCCTCTGGAAAAGGCTGTTGACCCGGGACAGAGTGTTTCAAGTGACCTGATGCTGAGAAAGCCGGTGTGCATTCTACCGCGAGACCTCTGAGGGGAAGAATTTGTGAGCTATATTTGCGGGAAGGAGGCTGTACCCTTCCCTGGGCACGTTATGTATCACCGGCGTAAGATGCGCAAATGCATGCGCACACCCGAGCACCCAGTTCACACTCGCAGCCTGTCCGTGTGCCCGCACACGGGTGTGCCTGCCTGTGCCCGAGGGTGGGAAGTGCCCGCCGCCCAGCGCACACGTGCGTGCTCTGCACCTCGAAATAAAGGATCAATCCCCGCAGCGCAGCTTGGTGTTTCCGAGAGAACCAGCACGTTTTCCCCTAAAATGTAGCTGTCTTACCCCGAGCAGGGGTTTGCTGCTGGGTAGAGGCCAGGGAGCATGGGCAGGCCTGCCCGGGGCCCGGCGCAGCCGCGCACCTCGTCCCGCGGATCGGCTCCGCCGCACCCGTCCCACGGGCTGCCACCGCAGGAGAGAGGGATTCCAAGGTGGAGACAAGCACTGTCCGTTTCGTGGGTATAATCCGCAGGTCACACGGTCACTGCTGCAGATGCACACACACTTACCGGAATCAGCATTCGCGTTACTGGCTTTTACAAATATACACTTATCTAAATACACATACATCTCTTGATCTATATTTATGTGTAAAGAAAGAGCAGCGTTTCTATAAAGACACATGTTCATGTGTTTATATGGAGGTATATTTTTGAAGGTTCATGTAACCTCTATTATTTAATGCAAATGTCTACGTACAGTGGATCGCGTTTGTAACAAGACGGGTGTATTTTCCAAATTCGCCGGGAAAGATTAATAGCTGAGATTACTATTTTGAACTAGGCACAGGGAAGATTTGTTCAGCTTGCTGAAGGTATCAAGGTGGATTCCTTTTAACTGCAAAGAGGCTGCGTTTTAGTGTGCATTGTTTATTAAAAAAGGCCAATGTTTTTTATTTTGTATCAAATTATTTTTTCCTTGCTAAAGTCTATGGGTCAGATTTGGTTCATCTTCGATAACAAGAAACACGATCCTGTGAAGCGAAGAGTCTATTTTTATCATGCAGCTGGAAGCTGTCATCAATTCGTAACATTTATTTCGGCTTTAGAATGATGGTATAAAATAGCATGAAGTTTCCAGATGACGCCCGTACTGCAGACAAGATTTTTCAAGTATAATAAATCAAATTAATTACCTTTTTAGCAATATACGATCATACTACCTCTCTATGACACTGCTATTAAAAAAATGCTCCATGCGTGCCTCTGTGATTGTGCATGTGTTTACATCTCGGGACCCAAACCCGGAACGCGCTGCCTGGGGGTGGCTGGAGCGAGGCAGAGCACACTATCGGCGGGACACGCTCCAGCCCACGTCCACGCATGCCCCTTCGCGAGACAGGGGCAAAACTTTGCTTAGCCAGAACCTGAGAGTTGCCTGTTGGCACGGACTTAAAAAACCCCTCGGATCTTTCTCACTTCCCCAAATCCCGTGCAGAACACGGCCAAAAAGACTGCGGGGGGGGGAGGGGGGAAATAGAAGAATGGAAGGAGCAGTCCCCTCCAGCAGCCCCCGGCCCTGCCCACCGGGACATGTGTTCTGCGTTTGGTGTCGGGGACTGGGGGCAGCGGTAGATGCTGGGCTGCTCGGCCGGGGTACGGCTCCTGGAAATAGCGGCGGTGAGCGAGGGCCGCCTGCGCGTAAGCGCGTGTGCGTGCAGATATGTGTGTGCGCGCGTGCGCGCGCGCGGACCTGCGGCGCATGCGCGCCAGCGGCCCGGCTCCACGTGCTGTTGAATATTTATGACTCGCACCGCGGAAGGTAACCGAGTCCGCCTCCGCGTCCGCTCAGGGCAGCGCCGCCGCACGTGCTGCCCGCACATCCCGCGCCCACAGCTCCTCCAGGGCTGCCAGTCCCGTCCTGTCCCATTCGGGGTTGCTCCCGCTGCGCCGCCAGCCCTGCGCCCACCGGCCTGAAAGGCTCTGTCCCCGTCCCTGCCTTCCAAGGCAAATGCAACCTTCCTTTAAGGGGTGCTCCAGCAAATCACCGCCCGCTCCGCAGAGAGATTCCCGGCCCCAGGGTCGGCCAGCTGGGTGGCTTTGGGTGGGTTTATGTGGGAAAACGTGACGGGGGCATCCGCCAGAAAAGTATAGTTTCGGGGGAAGGGCGAAAGATTCTAGTAATGGATTCCTTTCTGTCTTGATCCTCTTAGTAAAACCTCATTATACTGTATGGCCCATCATATTTTATTGCTGATATATCGACATCGCATGATAGGTCCGAGGAATGAACGCAGGGTCTTGGCATTTATTCCTTTTGTAGGCTGCAGGGATTTATGTTCGGTTTTTTAACAGATAGTAGTAATTCCCAGCACTCATTGTTCAGCGGCACAAAGTGATTTTAAAGCCTTTTGTACGGTGGCAAAATTACATCCCATGTTATCAGAAATGTGCTTCTTAGTCTTCCTAACGAGGTGGGTCTTTCTTTCCCTTCAGAGCCCGGTGGGGAGAGGGCAGGACGGAGGCAGGAGGCCGCTTAAGGCTACCGGGCACACCTAGGAGCGTTGCCTCGGCGTGGGCACTGCCCCGGGCACGCAGCCCGGCCCTGCCCCTCTGAAGTTCCCAGAAAGGCCCTTCCGGGTGGAGCAGAGCTGGCTGGAAATCTCTCAGCTACAGTTCCCTCTCCGCAGCTTCTTCTTCCCCCCCTCCGCCGCAACCCACCCCTCTCCATCACCTCCCTTCTCCTCCTTGCCCGGCGCTGGAGACAGACGCGCGCCCATCGGTGTGTGCACAGGGCTGGGCTGTGAAAGCCCCTCCGAAGAGCACCTTGAGAACCCGCGGCCCCCTCCCCGCCTGGTTGAGGTTCCCAGCTTGCCCCGGCCAACTACAAGAGGCGACAATAAAGCCTATGTCCATCATGTCGTCTGTTCATTTCAGAAAGTGCAGATCCCGACCTCAGTTCCCCCAGTGGAATCTTGTTTCGGACTCGCACTGTGAGCTCCATTTACTGTAACCTTTACACAGATGTATATGGGCGTATATTTTTTCCTTCCAACCAGGCTTTCTTTTTTTTTTTTTTTTCATTTACCCCTTAGCCGAAAGGGAAGCCCCCCGGCATTTGCAGGGGGCGCAAGGGGCGTTCAAGGAGCCGGGGGCACTGGGGCACACACCTGAGCCACATGCCCCCACTTTCACCGAGGAACCCACTCCCCCACGTAACTCCCAAGAAAACTGTTGATCTCCAAGCGCGAGGCTGAGCCTTTGCGTTTAGTGTTCATGGCTGCGCCGCTTCCTCCTTCCCTCCCACCCAGCTCTTTTATTTTCCCCCGGGTTCATCTTTCCGTGTGCTTTCAGATCTGCCTGGGTTTCCCCCGGCAGCGCCGGGGCAGGCGCAGGGCGCGGGCTCCGCGCTGGGACAAGGCAGCGGAGCTTTTGCAGCGGCGGCAGAGAAGGGGGACGAGCCTAACGCTTTATAGCCAGCTGGACCAGGATAGGCTCTATTATTACTCCTATTATTACTGTTATTGTTATTATTATTACATTCTATTTAAAATTAGCCCTTTGTAACTTGGAGAGCGACTGTACATTTACCTTAAACCTGATTTCTTTTCTAGCCAATGGTGGCAGGGGCCGGCTAGCCTGTCCCTCCGGACCATTAACCCTTGTCGCTAGCTGGAGTGAGTGAGGACCTGAGGTCTGGCCCTGAGGAGCTATGTGTGTAGATCTGGCACGGCTTTGCTCCCTTAACTCCTGGATCTTTGTTTTGGTGGCGACCAGGGAGAGCAGGGAGCGCTGTGCTCACATTTCCCTCTGGCTTTTACACACACACTCTCTCACACACACACACACAAATACCCCTTTCCAACTTTCTGGCTTTTGTGCTTTCCTTCCAGTTTTTTTCACTTCTCAGACCTACTGGCAGCACTTGCCGAGATCTAGATCCCCGCCGTGGTAAGTGATACTTTTCTCCATTGCAAAACTCGCTCAGCTCTCGGCTCGCCGTCCCAGGGATGGGTGTAGAAGTTGTATTTGTTTGGAACAGAATTGCCCAACCCCAGTAGTTTCACGTCAAGCAGCACAGAGTAAAACTATTGTCGTGTATTAACTCTGAATGGGAGCAAACAGACCAAATAATCATTGCTGGCTTAGACAGTAACATGGCACTAATGTCATTCTTTTTAAGTTTGCAAAGCAACTTTTTCTTCTTTTTCTTTTTTTTTTTTTTTTTTAATGATGAAAGCGAGCCTGTGTTTTGGGTCTGATCTTGATATTTACAATACACACCGGACCATAACAAACTATACAAAGAATGCAGCTGCCATATGTGCTTTGTGAACATACAATTATGGTTGGGGAGGTTCATGCATTCAACCTAAGTGCTGCAGACACACTGATACTACTCCGCAAGGTCCGTGCTATACCTGAAAACTCACTCCATATTTGGGGGGAGGGGTCGGACAGACGTTACATTGTCAAAACCTTTCTTTTTTTTTTTTTTTTTTTTTTAAATCAACTACAGTAAATACCTCCTGGACATATTTTTTTTTTAATGTACAGTCTGCAGCTCTGACTGGATCAAATTCACGATTATTCAGATGAGGTTGAATTTGAATAACTTGCTGGATTCTCTCTCCCACCCTCCCCCATCACCTTCCCCTTCTTTTTTTCTTTTTTGTTTGTTTGTTTTAAAAATTCAGAAAATGAAGACAGCCCCTGAGTCCGGCTGACCTTTGGCTGACATAATTTAGCAGGAGACCGTTCGCAAATGAGAACTGGGTAAATAAGACGCTCTAGTTCTCCGGGTAAAGCTATACTCAGAGCCCGGCTCCCACCGAAAGGAGCCGGGGCAGGAGCCACCCCGCGACCTGGGGGCCCTCAGGGCTGCGGCTGGAGGACGGTCCCGGCGGAGAGGCGCGGAGAGCCGCCGGGCACCGAAAAGTTCAGGGCACGTCCTCTTCGCCTAAAGCCGCCCCTGCGAGCCGCTGAGAAACAAGCCTCATAACCGCGTGCTAAAAATTCCCTTCTCGCACGTCCCTGCTCCGCAACCGCGCAGCGGCCGCGGGTGAGCACGACCGGAGGGGTCGGGGCCCGGTGGCTCCGGCCCTGTGCTGCTCCGCGCAGCTGCGCCCGCGGGCTCTGCCCAGCCTCGGGGAGCAGGAGCCGGGAGCTATCCTCAGCCTCCCTGCTGGAGCGGTTATCGATCTACGGCGTGGCTGGGCTCCGCAGGCGGCGGCGAGGGCGCGGAGCGGGCGGGCGGCTGGCCCGGGTACTCGGTGCCAGGGCGCCGGCAAGAGCGGCCCCCCACCCTGCCTTATTAGCTTGTCATAGTTTATCTCGTTAAGTTGTGCAGGACGTTACTCACATGATAAGGCACGAGCAAACTCTGGAGAGGGCTTAATCTCCAGAAGTTGCTGTCAATAAAGCCCCCGAGCAACCAAAACCAACAAAAAAAACCAAACCGCACCCCCACAAAAAAAAAAAAAAAAAAAGGAAGGAGCAAAAAAGAGAAGGAAACCGCGTTTTTGTTTTAGTCGATCATTTGTTGAGCATCTGCGGATACTGCTGCTCTGCTCACGCAGGCTTGCTAAGGGACTGCTCTTTCAGAGGCAACGGAGCGTTTCCCAAGCTCAGGCTGATGTCTTCACCCCCCCACTAGAGGAAAAGGTGAAAGCCATTCTCTTCCTGTGGCAGGGGGAAACGCTCGATCCTGAGCAGCTTAGGGAAAACTTCCAGCTGAAGCAGGACAGAGTTCCCTGATTACAGCAATCTCCTCTAGTCTAATGAGTTGCCTCTCCTTATAAATGATGCCCCTGCTCAGGTTTCTCAGTGGTCTGCAGCTAAGCCCGGGAGAATTTGATCCTTTATTTGAAAATGTGTTTTAATAAAGCTGCTGTAACATTGGTATTCTATTAGGAGGTTATTGTTTCCAAATTAATATGTAATTTATGAGAAAGTCTATCCTACCAAACTAGATTCTCCTCTATGCACTCCTTTCTACATTTACATGCATTTTACAGCTAAGAACCTAGCTCCACATTTCCCTGAATCATCAGACCATTAATTCGCTGGGGAGCTAGCTGTTTCATCCAGATGGATATAATTCTGAATAAACTAAAAAAAAAATGCAAAAAACGTACGCTTTTCTGTCACCCTCTTCCCCCACTTTTTTTTTTTTCATTTCCTTTTTAGTTGTTCTGTGTTGAGCAATGCCTTCAAAAACTTCATTACCCAAAATGCAGACCTAGAGGGCAGAGACTTTGGGAATAGTTCTCTTCTATACCAAAACTTTCTAGACTTAGAGCAGGGTTGAACATGTCCTCAAATCTGCACCTCCTGGGAGGAAATGAATGATGTGGCAGACACTACACTTCTAGTCAAAAAATATAAACCAAATGCGGTGAAGTTTGGAATTCTTTCTCAGGCCCATTTTCTGTGCACATTTTACAGTCAATGTAAAATAGTTACCTCAGAAGTTGATAAAATCCCTATGTAGATGTTTCTGAATATCTCTTCATTTTATTTCAAGTGGATTTTACTAAAAATTCATAGTAAAAAAGAAATAAAAAATGGAGAGCCACCGCAACAGGATACCTTTGCAGGTTGCCGGCCAAGAAAGCTCAAACAGCTCATATGGTAGAAATAAATGTGAACTAGGTGTAAAACTGCTGAAAGAATAGCATTCTTCCCCCTCCTGTCCCCCTACTCCCCCTCAACCAGGTATTGTTTTGCACTTAAAATTTCACCTTTCTTTGACTTTCTTGAATAGTGGGAGCTTACACTCAAGTCAGCATGAAGCATTAACAGAGGGTGGTTGCAGTGGAATTTTAGGTTTTAAAGTATTGTACATTAAGAAAAAAAATCATAACAGAGCAAGTGCATTTTCTGTTTGACATCTGAAAGAGCTATCATCTAGGAAATACCCTGAAAATATTAATCTGCTAGATAATGCGACTGCTGAATAGTAATGTATTTCCACTAGCTCTGCAATACAAATCAAGCAACATTGCAAGTGCCATATAGTCGATAAATCAAGAATTTGTAAATGCAATGCCAGCATCACAGCATTCAGGATATTTTACCTATTTGTAAAAATACATGTTTAAGTGTTCAGGTTTGGGTTTTCCTTGTCTTAAATTTACTTTTTATTGAAAGCTGTTGAAACGTTAGGCTTTTGATTACTGGCATGTTTGGTTTAGGAAGTGGGGTTACAGTACAGGCAGTTACATAGCTAATGTAAATATCTATGTTTAAATCAAAATAATTGTCTTTCATGCAGGTGAATGAAGCAGGTTATTTGCTTATGGCAATGTTAGCGTCAGTCATATTTTTTTTATCCATTTAGACTTAGTTATTTATTTTAATTTACCATTACTGCTTGCAGCATGACTTTCACTGAAGTGAACATCCCTAATACAAGCAGTTTGTTTAAAATACTTGGGATTTTTTTTTAAAAACTGAACTAAAAAAACCAGCTCTGGATTAGTTTTCTGCTGTAATATTTGTGGGAGTTGCTTAGTCTGTATATTTGATCAATATACAGTTTGGTTCATGCTTCCACGAACTTTTTTAATCATATAGAGAATTGTTGAATGTTCCTGAAAGGAGCAATGGACAAAGGCTACCAGGAAGCGTAACTACATTAAACTGGTGAAGCGCATGAGGGCTGAAAGAAGGGTCTGAACGAAACTACACTGAAATCAGTGGGAGACTCCTGTTGAGTTGGAACAGTCTTCAAGCACAGTATAAATGACTGTACAGCTACAGCACTTTCAGTCTCTTTCCAGTTTTGCTTTGGTATACAGCAAAGTATTTACAGGTAACATTCTTGAGCTGGATTAAAATTTATTGATTCATGTCTGGCATAAAAAGCTCTGTGTCTGGATGTAAGCAGAGGCAGGAAAGCTGGACTGGTACTGCAGAGCTGATGGAAATGATATGCAAGGTTCACCTTACCTGAGTAATTATTGCTTTTGGGATATTTCTTGAACTATTGTTCTTTTAGATAAAAGTGTAGTTTTGTATGAATGCAGCAACTATCTAAAAATTTGGTCAGATCTTTTCCAGTAAATCATTTTTCTCTCAGCCACATGACTAAAAGTTGAAAATTGCCCAGATTAGCAAATCTATATTCTTCTTTCCAAGGAGTAACAGCAACAAAGCACCCTCTCCTTCTCCTCCCCCACATCACTGCTCTACAAATATAACTTAGTAATTAATTCCCTGCTAATATTGTAACTGGACTGTGAAAATGCTGTTTTCTGCTAGGAGAATTCAGATGCAGTAAACACTGCTATAGCAAATGGCTTGTTTCTGTTGGGATATGCTATAAGTGGATTTTAGTCTGTTCCCACTGGAGCTGTGAGTTTAGGATCAGATCCTGCTTAATATCATATTTCTCCTTCTCATGATACTTAGTGACTGTAGCAAAAGCAGAGCTATTATGAAAACCCTTCACCCCTTAAAAATATATGGACTTGCTTATCTAGAAAATCTCAGTATCACTAGAATTTTTAAATTTCTCCTCTCATTTGTAAAGGACCTAGAGACTTCTTTACAAACTTAGCTTCATATTTAGATACTCTTTCCTTTTAAGTTCTATTGTGTACTGAAGAATAGCACATTTAATTAAAAAATCCTAACAGCATAAAATTGTGCAGCATTGTCAGTACTTGCAGAGAAAGCGGCAAATTCTTGCTTTCTTAACCTGGCAAAATTCCCATTGACATCAGTGCTATGTTCCTTATGAAGCTTGGACATATATTTTAAGACCCTACCAATTACAAGGAAATTGCTTTGCCCTTGCAATGTTTGCAGTGTTTGCCTGCTGGCTGACAGTAGCAATCAGAAAGCCGCATGCTCCTAGTTTATCGGGACATAAATTAGGAAATGTTAAGATGAAATCCTAAAGGTTTCCAAAAAGCTGTAAAGAACTCACTTCTGATATGAAAGCTATGCAAGAATGATCTGGCTGTCCTGTTCCAAGCAGGACTTTGAGTTGAACTATAGGAAAAGTTCTGAAGCCTTTTAACTTTTCCCCAGCCAAAGCTGTCATTAGTTAAAATATTTTTTTTACCTGTGGAAGTATGATGAAAGGGCTTTACAACCCAGATCTGTTTATACTCTGTAGGTCTAGTAAAGAAACAAAATTTCCCCTTTGACATGCCCAAATAAACAATGAGCCTATTTCAAGTTCCGCTCAATAAGTGTGTTAAATGCATAAAGTATTTTGAGTAAATGCCATGCAGCTGTTTGGTAGCCTGCAATTACTGATATTGTGTCTGCCTGCGTTTGTGTACTGCTATAAATCCTGCAAGTGGACACTGTTATTTCTGACACATCGTGTTGCATTTCCTATAAGTCTACAGGTTTTGTTCAAAGTAGATGAAAATAATGAAACATTGTAAATATTAGATAGTCTTACTCCAGGGTATGGTGCTGTAAATCTCTGGAGATTTGCAAAGAGACAGTGACAACATGAATGCAATTACACACTATACTATTTTATGAGCTAATTCTATAAAGCAGCATCTCAGCTGTGCACTGACAATAATTTTTCACGGCAACTTTCGGAATGTCCCATGGAACCTTTTAATAGATTAATTATTTGCTCATCCCAAAATAAATTTGCATGTGGCTAGAATTAAACAAAAGCCCCACCACTGCTTCAGGAGGAGTTTTGCCTAAGAAGAAACTTGGGATAGAACCAATGTTTTCAAGGCTTGGATTAAAATGCTGGAATACAATGCTGTCTGCCAGGAGGCTCTGCTCTGGCTTTGCGCCGCAGCCATACATGCCCTACAAAGCCTTTGTACCGCCCTTTGGTCTGCAAAGGTTCTAGGCTGGCAAAGGAGAAATATTTCTTCTCTGGACTTTAGTTCAACAGGTGACTTTGAAGTGACCTATGAATTCTTCCACTGTTGTTGAGCTGAGATCAATAACTAGCACGGTTCTAGGAAAATACATGTCGGCATTTTTTCAAGGCATGCTAATTTAAAAAATAAGACCTGGAAAAACACTTGTAGTGTTAGAGGATTTAAAGAGTTTTCAGAAAAAAATAACCGTGGAATTGTTATAGCAGCTGTTATAATCTATTATGTAAATCATTTGGGAATTAAAGCAAAATATTTTCTGAGATAGTTTTTGTCAAATAATAAATATGCTAGCATTTAGACTTAATGTTTTTCCAGAGGTGTTATTGTTATCTGATGAAAGTGAAACACTAGAGTACTCCTTATTTTGACTGATGAGGATTTAATATTTATTTATACCATGCCAATGATAACACCCATATTTGAGAACATATGTTTCTCAAACCTGGGTGTTGGAACTTACACTGTTGACCATACAGAGTTGTATTTGTCTTCTAGGTGTTGCCTAGATATTCTCACCAAATTCAATCAGAGATACTAAAATAAAATATGTGAAAAAACCCCTAACCGAAAGACAGAAGTGTCTTGGGTCTGATTATTATTTACTTTAATGCTCATTTATATCACCATAAGACTTTCTGCAGAAATTCTGTGGTTACTCTTCATTGCTTATGTGTTGTAAACTGGCTTTTATAAAACCAAGACGAATCAGGCCCTTTAATTAATTTTTGCCCTTCTATATGGGGTATTGGTTGCTGCTGGTGCAACATGTCAGTTTACCAGCCTGTTGACTCAAGTACGGTATGATTTCACTAATGACTGGGATGCATACTGCAGATTGCCACATTTTGCAAGTTAGTGAGTAATCAAACAAACACCATAAAAATCAAGGATACTGCATAATGAAATACACTTTATCCATTTATTTTTATAACCATATATTAGTTTTAATTATTTGTCTCAATTCATTTGGGTGATAGCACATGGGGCTATGGAATGTGGTTTTGTTTTTCTGTTTTTTTTTTCTTTTTAAATTATGTTTTAGTAACCAAAGCACCCATTGTAGCAGTCTGATATGCAATCCTTTGTGAGAAGAGGGGTGGGTGCCTCTTTCTTGAGTGGGGGACCTCATTTCAGAAATAATACCTAAGAAGGTCCTAGAGTCCTCGGGGCCAGCCTAATCCATCCTGGTGGAAATGCTGGGGAGGAGTGGTTGTCACCTTGGGAAGGTCAATGCAGCTGGACTGGCTTCTCACCTGTGTTGGGTTCCGAAGAGCTGATGAAGAGAGAGGGAAACTCATCCCTGGCAGGTTATAGCAGGAACCAGACTTGTGGCCACTCACTGGAGGAAATCTTTCTCCCCTGCTCCTTCCCTCCACTCCTTCCTTCACCTTTTCTGGTCCATAAAAAAAGCCCAGAGCACAAATAACACCAAACTATCTTTTACACATCTTACTTCTGGTGTAATGTGTGGTAATGACTCAGGGAATGAAAGCTTTTCTACTAGGTGGTTGTTGCCTGCAAGGATAGCAGCATTTGCTGCCTAATGTATCCCTGAGTTTCCCTCCAAGGTGTCCACTTCCAGCACCAGTTATTGCCTCTTGCCCAGCTAGGCAGAAATAATTCGTTTCATGGTGTGGGACGAACTTCTTTCTTTCCTGATTATCAGTCTGGACCTCTGACATGGTGGAGAACATTTTCTCAGGGTCTTCATTTCTTGTCATTCCTTTAAGAAATTGTCCTGGGTTCAGCAGTAGCAGTCATTTTTCTCCTTCTTAGTAGCTAGTGCAGTGCTGCATTTTTGACTTTCAGCCTGGGAACAACGCTGATAACACCGATGTTTTTAGTTGTCGCTTAGTAATGTTTACTCTGACCAAGGACTTTCTGAGTCTCATGCTCTGCCAGGAAGGAGGGGAACCCTGAAGGAAGCAAAGACAGGACACCTGACCCAAACTAGCCAAAAAGGTATTCCATACCACAGCACCTCATGCTCAGTATATAAACTGGGGGCAGTTACCTAGAAGGGGTAGATCACTGCTCAGGTTGGTCTGGGTATCGGTCAGCGGGTGAGCGGTTGTATTCTCTTCCCTTGTTATTTCCCTTATCATTATTATTATTGGTGGTAGCAGCAGTGATTTGTGTTATACCTGAGCTACTGGACTGTTCTTATCTCAACCCGTGGGAGTTGTGTTCTTTAGATTCTCCTCCCCATCCCTCTGGGAGCGGGGCAGGGGAAGGAAGAGAGGGGTGTGACCGAGCAGCTGCATGGTTCTGGGTTGCCGGCTGGGCTTAAACCAAGACAGAAATGTACTGGTTTTCAAAAGTGTCAAGGTAAATATTGCGTGTATGTATAAAACCTATGTGCAATGCTCATGTTCTTTTTTAAATTTTTTCTCATTGAGACATTTACTTTTCTCCTCCATGGGCTAGCTTGGCATCTGGAAGTTCCATAAACTTTCAGTTGTTAAAACCATTTCTCTTTTTTTCCTTAGATTTTAAGTTTGATCCATGAATGGCCTGTCAAGAGTTTTGTGTTATTGTAAGCTGAAGTTTGGATGGTAGCAGCGACAGGCCACATTGTGTTGCTGTTACCACTGTAACAAATTTGTGTCATTTAGCTATTTTGGAGCTTGGGAAGTGCATAAAGGCAAATGCAGTTCTGATGAATATTTATTATGATGCTGTGGGATCTTAGGTTTAACTACGTTTGCATCACTTCTGCAAAACTGTCCTTAAAATTTAGCTGAGTGGATTATATCTGAAAATGGGGGACAACAGTGAAAAATCTGGCTGGAAAAAATATTTATGATTGTGGAAGATATTTATTTATATAATTGTAATTGTAACAGTGTTAATGGCAGCCTTCTTGCAAAAACCGGAGTAGGAGACATGCTTGGTCTGACCTTAAGTCAGCACAACAGTGTCTGACAAGATGCTAAGCATCATATGAAGTACACAGATTTTCCTCATTTGACAGTATTCAACCGTTTGCAGGTTTATGCCCCAAATATCTTTGTTTCTAGATGACCTTATTGGAGAAAGGAAAGTTTTAGCCCCCTTGCAGTCTCAGCGGAAGCAATCCTGTTCCTATGTCACACAGCCAGGGCAAATGAAGGCTGTGTCCTTCACTGCTTATGGGGCTGGTGGGATATTATTAACCTGCTTGAAACATGATTTTAATGTGTATAAAACATGTTAACTATTTCAATTTATTGGAAGTTGATTGAATTTTTTAATTTTTTTTTTTTTCCAGCTGGAATCGAATTTAAGCAATAGAAAATTGATAGGCATGAGTCAATGTTTCCTTCCTTTATATCATCAATCTCTTTTTGAAATAATCATAATCTTTTTTTTTTTTTTTACTTTTGTTGATAATATAATGCGTATTAGAAACTCAAGCTAGTGAATTGTTTTAGATAATTATATTCTTAGGGGCATAATAGCTAGAAATTGTCATATATAGAGGACCAGTGTTAGAAC
The DNA here is from genome assembly GCA_009867235.2 of Psittacus erithacus. Lineage (NCBI taxonomy): Eukaryota > Metazoa > Chordata > Aves > Psittaciformes > Psittacidae > Psittacus > Psittacus erithacus. The sequence continues at coordinate 17,249 of WYDI02013746.1, forward strand.
AGATCTTGATTTTTTTGTTTTTAGGTTAGTGAGAGCTGCAGTTATTTAACTTCCAGCAAGTCACTGTTTATATAATTGTTAATATTATGGTATAAACCAAAAAGAAATGTTGAAGCATTGCAATAAAGACAGAACTCTTCTAATGTGTTGAGTCTAACTGTCCATTTGTGCAGCTGGGGGCAGCCTGGTCTGGTCAGGCTTAACCCTTCGGCATCAATGCATTTATGTCAAGAATAGCTGAAGTTGAACCCTTTGGGGGGTTTAAGTGGAGGCTAAATAAGGTCCAGATCATCTCATGACTCCTTCAAGTGAACAGTTGACTTTCACCCATGCAAACCCAGCTAATGGCTGTGCTGTTTTCCTTGGCCAGTGCATGCATGTAAAATATGAGTATTTCTAAATAAGAAAATCTCAGACATTTACATAAGAACATCTCTCAAGGTCATAAAGTATGTGTGTTGAAGACAAAGGGATATTAATTTGACCATAATTTGTGTGAGGGCTTTCAACAAGGCAGTGGAATGCATATTTTTAAGATTTTTTTTTTTTCTCTAGTAACTTAATTTCTCAGGAAATGCTGCCATTAATATTTTATTTGAGCAATGGGGCACAAATGGTATTAGCCATGTTTCTCTTTAGTCCTGACAATACACTTGACACCAAACACTTGTTCCAGTAGCATATTTGTCCCCTGGTAAACACAAAGTATTTTTTGCTTTTCTTTCTCTTACCCCTACCCCTTTCCCCTGTGTCCTTCACTTATAAAAAGCACCAGTGTTTAGAAAGGCTGGAAAAAGAAAAATAATGAGATATGGGGGACATACGAAAAACTGACTTTTCCAAGTGAAATTAGAAACAGGGTCTCTTTAACATGGAAATTTGATTTCTCTACAATTTGAGGACTCATTTCTGCAACTGTCACATATGTAAAATTTTCAGGGCAGTCAAAGAGGCCTTTGAATACAAAGAAACAGCACAATCAAGCTCTGAATATATATATATTCCATATGCTTTTCTCTCTCTTCCAGTGATGTACGTTACAGTAATTTCATCCAGATAAAACTGTCATCATTTTAATTTTTACAGTCCTTAAACTGTTTAAAAACCAAAATTAATAAAAACAAGTTCTGAGAAGAACAACTCATCTTTGTGAGAGCTTTTAATTAGCATTACCATCTTTTATTTTAAACTGAAATGTGAAATATTGCATTGTCAGGACATCCTTGAATGATATCCTAGACGTTTTGTTTGTTTGGAATGGCTTGAAATCACACAACTTTACTGAATTATAACCAGATAAATATATTTAAGCCTGAGGGTAGGAAGTCCTAGCAGCTGAGATGTGGGGAACATGCAGTTTGTCCGTACTAGATTCTTCTGTTCCCTTTTACTAACAAATCTATTAGAAAACTTTGTTTTCACTCTCTGCATGATAAAGTCTCTGTCTATGGTACCCTATAAGTGCTTGGTACTGATGCTTGTAATTCCAGCTATTTTCATGGAGACAGGAGACCTCTGTGAACCAAACCTCATTAGGTCAGGTTTTGTTTGGGTTAGTGCCTATTCTGAAGCAGAGAAAATATCACATATCACAAGTATTATGGGATTGATGAATCACACCTCAGCTTTATAGGATCATCTGAAACAGTTATTTGTGCTGCCAGACCACCCACCTAAATTTTTGATTTTCCAGAGTGTCTAGTTTTGTTTTCTATTGATTTATTTTTTTTCCCCCTTCCTTCTACTGCATCCCCTTGTACAAATCAGTGGAGAGGAGACTAAGAAATCAGGGTAGCACTCTGCATGTTCATACAACTCTGTTCGGTTGAACCCTTTGGTAAACAATTTTTCTTGCATGACAGAGCATGTGCTGTGTGGCAGACATTTTTATGAGGTAGCCTAGGACAGGGGTAATCACATCACAGTGTCTCAGGTTTTGACCTTATCACTGTTGTGCACTGAGCCTAAAAATTGGACACTAGCAACCACACTGCAGGAAAATAAATGGGAAATGACATTTTAGTTAAAAAGAATAAGTGGATTTTATTTTATTGAAACATAAGGTCATATGACTTTTATTTATTGTTCTTGTATGAGTGTAATTAAATAGCTGCCATGTTGCCATGTCTAATGATTCAAAAAAAAAAAAAGAGCTATTTCACTAGCCAGGACCCAGTTCAGGGTTCTGCAGCTGTTTTACATTCAGGCCTTTCAGTGGAGCCAGTAGAAATTCTACCTGGAAAGCAATGATAGAATAGCATTCTTAAATGAAACATCCTTTATAATATCTGTAATAAAGTAGGCTAAGTCATACCTCTGCCATTTGAATTCACAAATAGTATGTTAGCTTTTAAAAGCAGCATTTGTCCTTTTGAAATCCAGTGTCAGGCTGCTTTAAGAAAAGCCTAAGTAGGCCTCCCCTGTACAGTGGTTTGATTAAGAAAAAAACATTATGAAGTCTCCAACACTTACATAACAAAAAGTAGCATATAAGTGTGAGCCTAGTAATTTATTATTGATATTGGAAAGAGAATTGGCTGATACAACCATTACTGTTTCCAAGGATGTAGCAATATAAACTATACTTGATTACCTGCATATATATTTTTTATATATGCATATAAGTATGTGCATGCATGCAGATTGGTGACATAATCTTTAATAACCTGTATTTAAGAACATAGTTTTTCACTAATACACTAATATTGGAACCTTTTACAGTGATAGCCCTACTGTACGGAATGAGAGACAAACTGACGGTACTAGTAAGGGTTCTTCTTAACGCAAAGTAGAACTAGTTCCTGGAAATCCAGAAACAACATGTGCTATTGCAAATTGGAAACTAACAGTTACTTGTGAAATGCCAGGCTGCAGAGGGATGTGGTTTGGAGGGCAAATTGGCCTCAGCTTCCAGAGTAAAGCCATTTAGACCCAACATAACACCAGTCAGCCAAATCTAATCCACATGTGTGTGACATGCAGTGCCCTGTAAAACCTGAAAACTGCAGCCGGTGCTCAGGCAGCTCTTCCTGGGATGTTTATGATGAGATGCTGAGGCAGGAGCTGGAAAAAAAAGAAACTTGTGTTTAGGAGAAATGCCTGCACCATAGCGTGCTCCCTGATTAAACACTGATTCCAATGAAAAATTCTCAACCCTTCATCCCCATGTATTTTTCTCACATCACTCATCGCTGTCATGGAGTTCCCAACAGCCCAGGCAGCCAGCATTCTCCATGCTCTTCCACTGGGTCCCTGCTTCATCCCTGGGGCAGGCTGGTCCTCAGGGCTGCTCATGTGTTTTCTGCCCATCCCTGGTCCAGCAGCCACCTGGCGACCTCCTGCCGAGAGGGCACTTGTGAAAGGAGCTCTGGATAAAGAGGCTGTTTCTGGTTTGGAGAAATGAACAGACAAGGCTTCTCCCAGCACTTGCCAATCAGTCAAATTGAACACACAGACAAGTGGCCAGCTCTGGAAACCTCGACTGTCATTTACACTAATACAGTTATCTTTCCCCGATGTTGTTTGAAAGAAGCAGGTCCCAGATGTTACCTGCTCAATAATTACCCCTTTTCCCAAGGACAAAGCTCCCTGCGGCTCCTGCACTGAGGGCTGGTAGGACACCCATGGTGGCTCCTAGGAGCCGTGCTTTGCCACCAGCAGCTGACAAAGCACATAGAAATTGCTGTGTCTCATGTCCCCACCTCCGAGAAGGACAATTGTATTAAGGGTTGATTATATTTTTTTTCCAGTTTTTGATTAGGTGAAATAGAATAGGAGAGCCATAGTGGTCTAAACCAAGTATAAACATAATTATGTTGCCCTTCCTTTTTGTTGTGTTGATGCCACCTGCATCATCAAGCTCATCATAAAGCAGAGATAAATGATTTGGTCTGAATTTGTATCCCACTATATGTGAAGATTTCAGATGTGTAGGACAGACCCTGCTATGTCTGCTCTGTGTATGTATGATGAACAGGGCAGAAGATTGCTCATCAGGGTGATTAGCTGCAGTGATACAAAGATGCATATAACAATGTGGGAGCAATGCTTATGTTTCATTTTAGCTTTAGTTTATTGTGTCCCATGTAACAAAGGGATTGATGACCTCTAGAGCCTAATTCTTATCTCACACAGTTGACATGGATACTAAACACACTGTAAATTGACATCTCTTGATTGAAGTCCACTTACTCAACAGAGTAAGTGGCTCAGATTAATCCTGAATTAGTCTAGTTTATCCACAACTTCCAGGTGTTGACAATGTCATTGGCAAGTATGTGGAAAGAAAGAGGTGTTTCTTCAAGCCTGTATTCAATTTCCATGCTCCAATCCTTTGTTTTAACTTTGCCTACATGTTGATATGTCATGATGATAATTGGACATTTTGGTTTTAGAGTCATATATAGAATTTGCACCCAATTCATTTACATATTGATGAATAAAGTGATGGAAAAAGAGGATGAATATCTCCATTACAAGAGTTGTAAATAATTGGTTAAATAAAAATATATGGAGAAACCAGAAAAACTGCTATTAAATACACCTTTGCTGTCTACAGTAGAACACAAGACAGATTTACAACATTAATTATTTTCACCAGCTTTAAGCCTGAAATATGAATATGTCACATATTTAAATAGCAATTTAATTTAAAAAATCTCCACTTTATTAAAATATCATTATGCATGTTGGAAAGTTAAAAGTCAAAGCTATATAGCTCCTGAGGTAAAATTCACATTTATTGTCCACTGAATGTGATGGAAATTGAATTTGTCAGGAAGCTGATTGATATCTAGAAGTGTTTTGTTTTCAGTGACTGGCACTGCCGAGTTACAACCATCTATCATCTAACAGGTAATTAGTCAGATTTCTCATCATGAGCCTTCAATCCTGCTGTTTTATTATTGAAATACCACAAACCAGTAGGCATCTGAATGCAGATAAAGTTCTCTGTCATGGTCTTAAGGATAAAGACAACATTTCGCAACTCAGCTGTAGTAAGCTTGAATAAAAGTCACTGAAATGTGAGACACAATGTTAATACCTATGGGAAAATGAAATCCTGGAAAACATCATCAGCACTGACTTTTTTTCAATGCAAAACAACGTTTAATACAATCTTTAGTCTTGCAGTCTACATGTAGAGAAGTATCTCTGTGTACAAAAGGAGATTGAAGACTGACAAAAGACTGTTGGACCATAGGAGGGTAAGGTTGAAATCAGAGTCTACCTCTCATATTTCTGTCCCTCCTTGTTGGTGCCAGATGTCAGCTCCTCCCATGCTGGAGCCCCAGGTTCTTTCTGGTGTTTCCCAAAGAAGCCAGTTCTGCTTTTGCATACATCTGTGGTAGCTCTCATTTGTCTCCAAAGGCAGCAAGGCACATGTCGTGGTTTAAGGCCTGCCACACAGCCCACTCACCTCCTCCCTCGGCTCCCGGAGGGATAAGGAAGAGAATTGAAAGAATACAACTCCCACAGGTTGAGATAAGAACAGTCTATTAACTAAGGTATAACACAAATCAC
>WYDI02013747.1:2161-17488 GCA_009867235.2 Psittacus erithacus
GCTGCTCTAGTGGAAGGTGTCCCTGCCCGTGGCAGGGGTTGGAGCTGGAGGAGCTTTAAGGTCCCTTCCAACCCAAATCATCCCATGTTTCTATGAAAATTCTCTCTTTTTCCCTATATTCCTTGAGTCTTCTTTGGCCAGACAAACAAAATCCAACCTTTGCCAAGATAAACTGAGCCTGTTTTTCCAACCCTAACTGTTTTCCCCCTCCCTGTATGTTTCACAGACTGTGGTGAGGGGCAGCACAGTGGAAGTGGAAGGTTATATCTCCGGCATACTCAACGACATCCAGAAGCTTTCTGCCATCAGCTCCAACACTCTGAGGGGAAGGAGCCCCACCAGCAGGAGGAGAGCACAGTCCCTGGGGCTCCTGGGGGAGGACAGACCTCCAGACATGTACCTTCAGAATCCTGAAGCAGACTGGGCAGACAAATATGGAAACTACCTCAATTGCAACGGTGGGACCAAGGTGACCCGGAGGCAGACGATGTGGCCAGATTATAAACCCCGATTGGAAGGACAGTCTCATCCCAATGGAATGGTAATGAAAGCCCAGTCCCTCGGGCCCTCAGAGTTCCAGGGTGCTGATGGCAGCTGCCTCCAGCGTGCCTCTGGATTGCAGCACATGCCAACTTTGCCAGGGGACAGTGAGAAGGCAGGAAAGAAGAGCTCAGAAGAGTGCTGGCCTCAGCCTTGTCTGGTCCGACAAGCAAACTCCAGGCCCTCAGGAGAGGGCAGCCCCAGCTCCAAATCAAGGGAGAACAGCTTGAAGAGGAGGCTCTTACGCAGCATGTTCCCCTCATCCAGTGGCTCAAACAAGCCAGGCCCTTCCCTGCAGATAAAGGTAGAGTTATTCAGTGGGTTTGGAGCAAGTGCAATGTTTACTTCACAGTTCCAGAGGTTACTTGCACAGCTGAACAAATCTGATTGCAAACATCATGCAACCATCTGTTATTGTTATGATTAATGCAGGAATCAAAACAGTCCTGGTCAGGGGGAACGTGTAGGTTGCCTAAACTTCACAGAATATCCTGTTAGGCTTAGCTCAAAATGGCAGCCAGATCTACATGAGAAAAGCTTGCTAGTGCAGCTGTGCTTGGAGGAGGTCAGGGACTTACTCTTTTTTGCCCCTCTATAGTAGTAAAGGCATAACTTACATGCATTGTATGAGTGTAATTGTGCTTTTGCCATTTGGGAAATGGATATCATTTACCATAGTAATGTATTCTTCTGCCTGTGCAGAACAGAACTACCTCAGGAGAGCTTGTCGGCTGCAGCTCTGCCAAGCTGCCTACAATAGGAACCCACACAACTGCCAAGTGGGATATCTGACTGTTGGGTTTTGGTGAGGATGGGCCAGCTCATAGCTCCATGTCCCCCAGGAAAGCTATCCTGAACGAGTGACTCACTTCTTGAACTAGGAGAAAACCTCTGGTTCCTGTTACTGGAAAGGCAATGCAGCCCTTGAGGCCACTGCTCTGATCCATCCCAGTCTAACCCAGCACTCCCTGTGCTTGCAGAGCTGTTGGGTGGTTTCAGAGGCTGGGCTGGTGCTTGGCCAGGCTCATTTCTAACAGATGTGGAGTTCCTGAACTCAGAGAGAGACAACAGGAACCACTGGCCCAACAACACTGTCTGTTCCAAAGTGTATTGTGGGATGGGACTTGCTCTGACCTGGCTTCTTGCAGTGTGCATAAGGATCAGGCTCAAGGCTTTCAGACGCAGCCTTCTCCCCTCTGATCCCCTTTCTGGGGGAGTGGGGTTTAAAGGAAAGCAGCTCTTGTGTAGCACAGACTACATTTGTTGCTCTCTCGGTGTCTCTGGGCTGATCTATGCTGCTTGGAGGCCTGCCCTGAGTACTTAGGAGAAATGACTTCTTTCTTCTCTACAAGAGTGTCTTTGCCTCAGCGCTTTCATGAGGAAGAGCAGAGGTTACCAGTTAAATGGTGCTTGCTCCTGGATGTTTGAATTCAACTGTTTGTGAGAGGAGAGGAGTGGGAAAGACCTTGAGGTTTTCTAGATCATCTCCCTGCTCCAGTGAAGGATCTGGGCTGTCACTGGCAATTGTTTTTCTAAGCTGTTCTGATTAAAACCTTATTCTCCCTCCCAAATGCAGGCGGTGACATGTAATTGTGATGTATTAGAAATGCATCACTGGAGAGGAAATGGATGGGGGATGGCTGAAAACGGGGAGGTGGGTGCCTTGACACACTGCTTACAGTCACCATGGGCAGGTCGGATGCTCTTTCCTCTCAACAAGAGAGAGGAGGAGTGGGAGGCCCAGTGACATCTCAGAATGTCCAAAGACAGTGTCTGTACAGGGGCTGTCAAATTACAGGAGCAGGAAACAACGCTTACACGTGGTTAGGCAAGCATGTGTCAGCTCGCACGCACGTTGTGTGCCCTCTGCATGCTCTAGGTTATATAAACCCTTTTTTTCCCCCTCCTTCTCTTTTTTTCTCTCCCTCCTGAGACAAAACAAGAGTTGGGAAATACAGCCCTTGTTGCCATGAGCGTGTCTGCGCAGGCTGCAGGGGTGGAGCTGCTGAATGAGGAGGAAGGAGCTTCTGACAGGCAGGTTGTGTCTGTGCCCTCCTGCTCCCCAGCGCCAGGAGCTGCTCACTCAGACTTCCAGGCCCCTGTGTGCATGTGGGAGAATGAGCCCTGCGTGAGGCTTATGCAGATTTCACTGTTGACAAAAATCCTTGATTAAACCCAAAGTGCCTGGAATGAAATGCTCTACAATTATTTTCTGTCTGAGCCGGGGAAAATGAGAGCCCTTGAAGAGCTTTATCTATTGGCAGGTTTCAGTTCCCATGTGCATATTATTAACTTTATTAATAATCTGTCTCAATTGTGAGAAAGAAAAAGCTGGTGCTTTGAAGTTTTTATTTTGCCCTGTAATATAAATGATTGGCTGGCTCCTTCTGAAGCTGCTGCTTTGGCAGACCCACTATTACTTTACATAGAGCTAAGTAGATAATGTAATTTAAACCTGCTCCATGCTGTTGGATTTTAAGTAGTTAACATTTCCAGCACTTCAAGATTTATCCTTCTTAGGAACCCTGTGCATAGCGTTAGCATGGGAATGTGTATCCTGAAGCCACATTGCTGCAAGCTGGGATCTTACTGCATCTCATCAACTAAGCAGGGCTGGGCCAGGTTGATGCTTGAGTGGGAGGTCTCCAAAAGCCTGGAGTGCTTTGGGAAGGAGCACAGGTAATCAAAATTCATCACCAGTCAGTTTAGAGCCAATAGATGACAAGGTGGATAGCTCTCTGTAGCTGAAGTCTCACACTGGACACACACAGCTATCCTGGGTCAAGGAGTTTTCCCAAGACCCAGCCTAATTCCATGTTTGATTGACACGAATGCTCTGCAGGTACCAGTGGAAAGTGCAGGGAAAGTTTTCAGTAGGCAGAGCAGAATTACCCAAAGGGAATTAGGCCAAGACATCAAAGTGATTTACAGCTTTGGCATGAATCCTCTTTCCTTTTATATATGGGAAGATCACAGAGGGATAAAGGATTTTTGCATTCTCTGCAGCACAGGTTGCCCTGAGTTCTGGTGGCAAGCTTGGAATGTGTTAGAGCAGCTGGCTCTTTCTGAGGGTTTTGGGCTTTGGTATTTGTTTTTAAAGCATGGGTTTTAAAAGGTCTCTTTTAAACTGCCTCCATGGGGAGGCCCTTAAAGCACAGCACCCATCCTGTCACTGATGCCTGAAAACCTGCATCTATGTGGCTTCTCCCAGTCATGCAGTGTGTGACTCATAGACTCATAGAATGGTTTGGGTTGGAAAGGTCCTTAAGATTATTCAGTTCCAACTCCCTGCCATGGGCAGAGATGCCTCACACTAGACCATGTTGCCCAGTGTTCAACTTGCCTTGAACATTGTCACACTGTGCTCCAAGTGAGGTCTCACAAGAACAGAGTAGTGGGGAAGAATCCCCTCCCTTGACCTACTGGTCATGCTCAGGAGATGCAGCCCAGCACATGGGTGGTTTCTTGGCTGTGAGTACACACTGAAGCCAGGTCATGTTCAGTTTCTATTGACCAAATGTTGGGCAGAACCCAACAGAAAGAAAAGAGCCCAGAGCTCTTGACTCCAATCTGCCACAAAATGTATTAGGCCAGAGTGAGATAACACACAACTGGCTCCTGACGCATCTTTCTTCTCATGAATCTAACCATTGCTTTTTCTTTCTTCCACTTCACTTGTTCTCCCCAAAGCCTAATGCTTTCTTCAGGCCCCAGCAATGGGGCTCCCCACGCAGCCCCGCAGCCAAAGCTCAGTCTCTTCCACCAGACCAGCCTGCATCCGATTTCCCCAGGATGATCTCAGAAGCTGGGACCCCTCAGAAGTCCCCACCAGTGGAGAAGGTGATGGCGGTGCCACAAGGCAGGCCCTCCCCTGCTGGGTCTCCTCGGAACAGGCAGACTCAGACGAGTTCCAGCAACCTCCACCTTCCCCAGGACTCTTCTGTAAAGGGGCAGCCGGCCAGTGAGGACCCGGTGGTTGTGACTCATGAGCAGTTCAAAGCTGCCCTGAGGATGGTTGTGGACCAAGGGGATCCCCGGACATTGCTGGAGAACTATGTGAAGATTGGTGAAGGGTCCACAGGCATCGTCTGCATTGCTCGAGAGAAGCACTCGGGGCGGCAAGTGGCTGTGAAAATGATGGACCTGAGAAAGCAGCAGCGCCGGGAGCTCCTTTTTAATGAGGTGAGTGTAGAGATGAAGGGGGTTCTGCTGCCCACCATGAAGCCATGGTAACAGCCAGTGTGGTAAAGAGAAGGGGAGAGCAGGAGATATCTCCTTTTAATGGTGTTATGCTGGAAGAGAAATGACTGGGGAGTGGAGGCTACAGCCTTGTACTCATAGGGTTGTGCATACTTGCTTTGTTAGATAAGACTAAGTGTTGTTAGTGATTTGGTGGTGCTCAGTTGTTCACTGTGTTTTTACAGGTGGTGATAATGAGGGACTATCAACATGTCAATGTAGTGGAGATGTACAAGAGCTACCTAGTGGGAGAGGAGCTCTGGGTGCTGATGGAGTTCCTACAGGGGGGAGCCCTCACAGACATCGTGTCTCAGATCAGGTAGGAAGCTAAATCCGACACATCAACACTTGTGTTCCCACCTGACGGGTAAAAGCAGGAGAGTGGAGAGCTCTGGGAAGAAGAGTTTCCCTCAGATCTTGTGTCTGCAGCACCCTGAAACTACTACACTTCTTAATTGTCATTCATTTGAAGTATGTGATAATACTTCCGATGCAGACGTGACCTCATTTACTGCGCTCATCCCTCCAGATACTTGCTATTTATCTACTTGATAACCTTCCCTGCAAAATACAGTGCTCATAAAAAGTATTGTTTACTATTTCTATTGAATTCTGGCCAGGAAGCTCATTGAATAAGTACTGAAGAGCATACAGAAATAGTTTTCAGTGGTACAACCTCAGTGAGATTGAATTTGTGGCTAACTCCTCTGGAGAAGTGCAGCAGAGCCTTGAGACCTGGACTCCTTCCCAAATTTCATTGCCTAAAGATAGCAACTATTGGACACTCTCCTAAATTTGTTTTCTTATCCAAACCACTTCATATTTATTAAGGCCCAAAGTATTTCTGTAGGGCAAAGAAGCTGTTCTCATATGGCCTTTAGAGTCCCAATCACAAGGTGTTCTGGGGCTGCAGTTATGATGATTGTGTCTTACCCATGACCCTGGAGCACCCTTCTCCTGCTTCCAAGCAATCCTGCAAGACTGGTGCAGGGAATGCTAATGAAAAGACTGACCAAGAGAGTCTGTAAGATGAGCTTTCCTTCTTTGAACATTCAGAATCTGAATTGGATTGCAGTTAGGTAGTATTGCTAACACTAATTGTGTTTACTTCTTTTTAATCACAGTATGCCTTTAATTCACTTACGTGCTTTGACTGGCCTTTGCTGAGCCTGTGGTGGATTTAAGGCACGTATCTTGCTCTGTTGGGTTTTGGCTTCTCTGCTTTGAAGTGTATCTGTGATGTGTTTGAGAGCCATAAAAAGCACATTGTCCTCTGTAGCCTCTAGAGTCGCACAGGTAAGGAGTGTCTTGGACACTCCGAGCTGGCCAGGCCCTCCAGCATTGAGTTCAGAGCCACGTCTCAGGGTTCGAGAAGCAAAGTTTAAGCCTGAAGAGTGCTGAGTTGTGGCATTGCAGAGCCAGTGAAACTCTTGTAGCTCTCAGCTGGTATTAGAACCAATGGAAGTAAAGATAAATGTTCTGAAGAGGTTTATGAAGGGTCTGTGTAGTTTACACCCACCAATGAGACTGAATTCCATTGTGGGACCTCAACGTATATGTGTTATTTTATGAAGCCTTCCTTTGAAGCTTTTAATGAATGCTTGTTTTTCCACATAGTGGAAACAGGATCTGTCCTAACCATAGCATTTATCAAAGGTAAGCTGCAAGCCTTTATCAGTTTTTCACAGGGAGGAAAATACCCTCATTCTACTCATTAAACATTTGCTGAGGCTGATAACTGATTTGCATCTCCAGGAGTGAGGTAATCCTCTGGTAATCTGGTTTACACTATGTAATCACTTGACTGAAACCAAATTCCATACGTGACAAGCTGAAAGCATACTTCTTGTTATCTTCTAGAACCACAGAGCTCAGAAGGGTATCAGCTTTTCTTACAGCTCGCTGCGAAATGAAGAGCACTGTTTCTGCATAGGTTAGGCTCCTTATTGGGGTAGTCCCTCACTTAGCCTTTGCCCTTCTCCCTTTACAAGCTAAATGAAAAGTAGCCCCCATCATCCTTCAGATGTACTTGCCATCAGTGTGGCGCAGTGGAGCTACAACATGCAGTTGTCCTGGTGAGATGGTCAGTTTGGTAGAGTAAGATATGGAACACCAACCAAGCAATGGAAGGATACATTTGTCACTGCTTGTACTCAGTGTGTGCTAACAGAGAGAGTTGTAACATTCAGGAGTGTCTTCCTTGCTTGTGATCTGTGCTACCTTTAGTTGGGTATAAGAGCATCCAAACTGTCTGGCTGCGTGCAACCTGTAAAGGATCCCCATATTCACTCTCAAATGATGTGTTTAGATGCTTTCTGGATAAAGTTGCACAATGAGCCCTGTGAACAATGACTTTAATACATTTGCTTAAGAAAAAGCTGTCTCAACAGTTCCTGTGGCACCCTGGCACAAAGAAGCAGGCTTACGTAGCAGAACTGCTTGAAACAGCATCTTACAGAATGAACTGAGAGACAAGATTTTAAATGAAATTTCTCTCTATTAGACTTATGAAAACTTAAATTGCTAACCCTTGGGGCAGAAATGTTTTCAACAGTAAAAGGCAGTCACAGAACAGTAAAAGTGAGATAGTAGTGGGCACAGGAAACGAAAACATGTATCTGCAGCTCAACTTCAGAATTGCAGTGTGCCTCCAAAGAGGACCTGTGGGTGAGTACTGTCAACTGCCCAGTGCAATGCAGTCAACCCTCTGTATCCTTTCATTTCAGGCTAAATGAAGAGCAAATTGCAACAGTGTGTGAATCAGTGCTGCAGGCTCTGACCTATCTTCACTCTCAGGGGGTCATTCACCGAGACATTAAGAGCGACTCCATCCTTTTGACGCTGGATGGAAGGGTATGTTTCCTCAGACAGGTTATTTCCTGTTGCCTGCTGCTGCAGCAGCCTCAACCTGTCTCCTTGTTTCCTTTCTGTTCACAACCCTTTGTTTGTGAACAAGAGGTTCACAAACCTCTTACTCCCTTTGTCTTCTTTGTCTCTGGTGTTTCCCTCCATGCTGTTTCTAAAGTATTTTTCAAGCTTGGTTGCTTTTCTGTTTGTACAGGTCAAGCTCTCAGATTTTGGCTTCTGTGCGCAGATCAGTAAAGATGTACCTAAGAGGAAGTCCCTAGTAGGTACTCCCTACTGGATGGCTCCAGAAGTTATTGCAAGGATACCATACACTACCGAGGTAAGGGCCCACTTCCCCAGTGCTAGAGGAGGTAGCAGATCATATTCTGAAGTGTCACAGGAAAATAACTGTTGGCTTTTCTAGGAAGAGCCTCTAGAGCCTGTTTAAAATACAAATACAGTTATGACTACACATTTGATTGGGATGATATCAATATTTCTGGAAACAGGAGAAGAAGAGGTTGTTCTGCTTCTGGGAACAAGGCGTAAACTTGCTCTATTCTTATACCTGAAGCTTGGCCTAGACTTGTATCTGCTCTCATGCGGACAGATGTTGGCAAGGAGCAGCCTGAGACATGATATGGATCAGTAAATCAATGCCATAAAGGGAGGGAAGGAAAGAAGAGATGGCACAGATGTGAGCTCTGGGTTTGCAGGCCGTGGCAGCAGAATGACTGGTGCTGCTCACCAACCAACCAGGAGTAGCACAAGCAGTTACTTGCAGACCTTTACATGTTGCAACATCAGCTGCCTCAGACCTAGGTGGAAAGCTCCCTTTGTTGATAATCCAACAGCAGCGAGTAGGTTAATGTTTTACTCCCTCAGTGCCATTTGTCATGGGTGGGTTGTTGTGGAAGCAGCAAAGCAAGGACCTGTTGCTCCAAATTGTGTGTTCATGTGCCATTGGCTTCCACAGGTGGATATCTGGTCTCTGGGGATCATGGTGATCGAGATGGTGGATGGAGAACCCCCCTATTTCAGTGACTCTCCAGTCCAGGCAATGAAGAGACTCCGTGACAGTCCTCCTCCCAAGCTGAAGAACTTCCACAGGGTGAGCATCCTGGCATGTGAACCTGATAGTGATCATGGGGAAACATCCATGTCGGATGTTCCCAGTGAAGCTGGTGTGAAAGTCATCTTGCTGGCACATGTTTCTTGGTGAACTTCTTTGGCCCTGGTGCCTCAGCGGATGCAAGCTGGTGCTGACAGCTAGTGGCTGCTCTGAGAAATAGCCCTGATAATGTAAGGTCACTTGGGCGTCAACCTGATAATGCAAATCAAAGCTGCTTCAGGTGGACCCAACAGTTAACATCTTGCTGATGTTGATAGAGTAGCTCATCTTCTAAGGAAGTAAATAAGAGAATCCTTGCTCTTGAGAGTTTCCATCTTCATGGCTTTCAGGACTGCAAAGGCTGCATTATGGTTTGAACAGGAGAGCTCAGTACAGACAGTAGCTCATGGAGATACTGCATCCACTTTGAAGATGAGCTCAGCTTCATGATTTCATGTGACAAAGTAGCAGTGACATAAGAAATACCGTGATTAGCTTTCAGTCACCACTTTGAGCCAGTCCTCCTTTCATTTCAGCCCAAGCCTCTCGGATCAAACGGCTCTGCAGCACTCTGAGCTGCTGGGCCTTTCCAATTAATCAGAGTATCTGCAGCTGCTAAATGTGAATTATTTAGCAGAGTAGACTGCAGAACAGCAGACACACACCCCCACAGCTGCTCTTCCCTCTTTGCAACGTGAATCTACATCTCAAGGTCACATTCTATACGCAGTGCTTGCACTCCTTGGCTGCGCAAACTGCGCTGGTTGGGATCGCAGCCCTTAGGTGGTGAGATGACCCTGCCACAGGCTGTGAAAGCCAAAGCTGTTTATAGTCTTGCTCTGCTCCACTTTGTCCTGGGAAGCAAACTGACTTCCAGCAGACCTCTGGATTAGCAAGCCAGTAGCTATGGTCCCCCATCTCTCTGCTGTCTGAGCAGAGCTCAGCACTAGCTGTGGATCCATCCTGATTACAGTTCATGGCTAATTGTGGTCAACTACTCTGGAACTGGGTACAACAGGTTGAACAGACACCTCCTGGGGTAATCTCTGCTGCTTTTCTAAAGCAGAAGTTGATTTATGGACAGAGTGAGGAATCCTGGCACTTGTACGGAGCTGTGTTGTGTCTCCTCCCTCTAGCAATCACAGCGAAACTGTTCAAAGCACTTGTAAAATAAGCAGTAGCTCAGTGTGAAGAGCATTTCATGATCTACTTCCAAGTTAATCAGAGCTGGGAAAATGCCCCCAGTCTAAAGCGAAAGTAATTAGTGGCATTAAAATAAATACATGCCAGGTTAATTTTTCACTCCAGTTTAATGATGCGGAGGATTACCACCAGCAACAGATGTGCAGCCTCCGAGTGGCTCTTGGGTCTGGCTGCCCAATGGGCTTTTACACCTCTTGCAAAGCACAAGGCTGCTGAGGTTTCTTGGTACGCTGTTCTTCAGCTTCTGGTACCTGCAGCATCAGGCTTCCAGCCTCTCAGTGCCTCTGTGGGAATCCTAGTTAACTGCTTTTTGTTCCACAGTCTGTGGCCAGTGAAAGCATGAACCCCTCACCCCAGGTGATGTGCATTGGGTGGCAGGAATCTGTTGAATGTTTGAGTTTAAATGCAGAAAAGATTAAATACCAAAATGGGAAATCCAATTAACTGGCATGGAAGGATTTGGCTGTCTTGTGTTAACTTGCTGTGCCCCATCAAAAACAACCTGTGTAAACCTCGTGCTACCGGTGACAGTTACTGCTGTAGCATGGAGGATGCTGCATCTCTATACAGAAGCAGGGCTGCAGAGCTGGAAGCACAGGCTCTTTTAACCACGGCCACCTCAGCAGCCTATTGTTGTATGATTCCTTTATGGGCTTGACTTGGTTGCTTTTTCACAGACCTCCCCAGTCCTAAGAGACTTCTTGGAGAGGATGTTGACCCGGGATCCGCTGGAAAGAGCAACGGCACAAGAGCTTCTGGATCACCCCTTTCTGCTCCAGACAGGACTTCCCGAGTGCCTGGTCCCCCTTATCCAACAGTACAGGAAGAGAACCTCTACCTGCTGACCTACCCAAGGGAAATGCCAGGAGAAATGATGTTTATTAAACCCAGATTAACAAAGATCAAGAGTTTTTGTTAACCCTGACACATTAGCAGGCAGTCTTGCCCTGTGAATGGTGCTTGGAACTTGTCATCGGTCATTTTAGAGGCTGAGTGGGAATTCTGTCCTTGCACTCTCAGCCTTTTGTGGCTTCTCTTTTGCTGAAGACAATCAATACAGACTGGATCCAAATGAGAGCAAGTATGTCTCAAGAGCAAAGCAGGTGTTTGATGGCTTGTGGATTGCTGCTTCTGAAGAATGGCATTTTAAAGTGGAGTCTGAAGTTGCATATCTGGGTGTCTGCAGGTTCCTGCAAACCTTGGCTGCTGACTACTGAAGTGGAACAATATTTCCCCATGTCAAATGTGATCTCTGTTTCCTTCGCTGTACACTGGAGCCTTGAGCTGACTCAAATGGACCTCGTGGGGCACAGCCCCCTTGAACCTCTCAGACAATGCACAAAGACTTGACAGGGTTTTTTCCTGCGAGACCTTTTCACAGATGATTTTAACTTCCTTGGGTGAAATGTGGACCTCGAAAGCTGTACATATATTCCTAAGGAGCAGATGTGATATGTATATATCTGTTTCTAAATGGCTTTCTTGCATCACCGTGCTTCTCTTTTGAGGAATATGTATGGTTTAGTGGTCAATCTTGAATCCATTTCATGATCTTTATCTTTTGGAGGGGGAAACCCTTGGATACAGGCTTCAAAACAGACTCTGAGAACAGGGATGCCTTGCACCAGGATCTTGTGGTTGGAAATTCACTATATGCAACACCTCCAAGTGCTGGTTGGAATGGGGGGGACTGTAAGAGCTGGTTCCTGTGTTTGAGTTCCAGGCGCCTTTCTTCCCCAGTCCTTTCTCCCAGGAGATGCTTCCCTGGAACAATCACTGTGGGGGGAGCACTTTAGGGATGCTCAAGGAGACTGAATGGAAAAGTTTCAGCTCTCCTGCACATCCCAGGAGAGAGTTTTGTGTTCACATGAGGTGCTTTTTTGAGCCTCTGTCTGCCCAGCTTGCTACTGCAGACGATGGGGAGCTGAGAAACCTTTGATGTATGTTCCATTCTTGGTGTGCCCCTTCCCCACCGTCCCTTTGCCGATGCATCTGGAAGGTTACTGGTTGTCTAAACTGCTCGTTTAGCTCCTTTCAAATAGATGTAGCTGTTTTGTATGATACACTTTCTGATCAGTGAGCTAGCCAAGGGTCGTTGGACTCGAGGTCAGGATGTGACGTTGTACAGTAATGCTGTGTGTTGTTGTGAGGTCTCGAGAATATAATCTTACACGTGGAACTCAGATCCTCTTTGGAAACTCCAGATACAAATGTATTGGGATTTAAGTTATTCCTGGGACAGTTGTTCTGTCTCAAACTAACCTCACAGTTGCAGAAGATGTCACTAAGCTCTATCCTCTGCTATTGACTCCAGTTACAGATCCTGCTTCAGAACTGAAGCCACAGTTGATTACTTGAAGTAATTAGGGATGGAATTCATCTGCACTGATGCCAGCCAGTAAATGGTGGGCACCCAGTCTGCGAGGCACATAGCCTGGCTCTGTAGACCATGGTGAGGGTAACGCCTCAGGGTGGTTCATCTCTGCTAGCTCAGATACCTGCTGAAGGACGCATCGCTGTCTCTCACACCACTCTGCCTGTGGCCAGTACAGGGAGGGGGGTGGTTTGTCTAGACTGGATGTCTGCGTTTGGGGCTGATGAAGTTGGTTGGAATGAATTCATTTGGCTCCTCTTTAGCTGCACTGGAAGGTTTTGATGTAAAATGTTTCTGTATTCCAGATATCCTGCTTTTTTTATGCCAAAGAGCAGGGTTTTGAGAAAATTTCTAATTTGAAACAAAGGACCCTGCTCATCTGTAGTTGTGAATCCTTTGCACTCGTGTTTTAAATTAAAGTAGATCTTGATTTATTCATAACCCTTTTGCGGTGCTGAGATGCTTTAAAATACGTCTGTACTTCAGAGCTGTAAAGGGAATCACAGAACCAACGAGGCTGGAAAAGACCTTTAAGATCATCAAGTGGGAACCTCGAAGGTTGGTCTGACATCCATTCTGTGGCTCCGTGGCTTTTAAAGCGGGAGGGGGCTGTCGCAGGAGCCGGGACCCTGAAACAAACAGCTCTTGGAGGCAGGGCTGACAGGTTTAACACTCAACACTGGTTTACACCTTGGCTCAAGCCTGAGCAAGCCCAGCCGGGGCCCTGCATTCAAACAGCTTATAAAGTTTTAAAACCTCATCATTGTATTAGTGAAGGATGCGGAAAGTTTCCACCCTTCTGCCCAACGTAACAGCAAATATCTGACTCGTGTTTCTCTCTTCACAGTTCGTGCATGGCACATCACCACTGAGTTGTTCCATTACTTAGACGAGAGCGGAATCAAACACAAAGCCCAAGATAAGCCCAGGTTAGATAAAAGGCTGAAGATGCATCTCCAGGGCCAGCAGCTCCTTCCCCAGGAGCAGGCAGCCAGGCGGGAGGAGCAGAAGGAGAGCAGGTTTGTGATTTGCATTGCAGTGTATTCAGGAGTGAGGGTTCCCGTACGCTGAGTGTACAACCAAATGCAGCCTCTCCTGAGGAGCCCAGCGCCTGCTCCATGGGCAGCTATGCTGAGGCGTCCTTTGCTCTGAATAGCTTTGTGCTTCTCCTCAGGGGTTCTGTTGGTTTGTGTTGTGTTTCACCGGCATCCTTCCCTTTCATGCTCCCTTCCTGGCAGCCTCGCAGGCATCCCGGCTCTTCCACACTGCCGCAGCCCTGGCAGTCAGCACACGGAGCCCTTTGAAGGTCCCTGCTTGGGTTTATGTGAACAATTTGCTGAATCAAACAGGGAGTCTGTTCCTGCTGTCACGTTTACCTCTAATGGTGCCCGGCCTCAGTCAGGGCTCTCTGCCACCCAGTGCAGCAGCTCATTAGCCCATTTGTTTCAGATGAGCACAAATCTGTCTCCAGAGGCTCCTGCCTTTTAAGCAGTGATCACAGAAGGGCTCTGCATCAAATGAGGCTCCTGACTTTTCAGACTGTTCCACCTGGTGAGGATTCTACACTTCCCCTGCAGCCTGGAGACGCCGTTTTGCTGTGCCCTAGGGCCCAGCCTATAAATGGGGTAACAACAAGTAGTGAGTCTCGACCATGGGGGGGGTATGTGAGTGGCAGGGAGAGTGTCGCTAAACATCAGTAGCTACAGTGCAGCAATTCCTTCTGTGTAGCAATGGTCATGTGTCAATAGCTTATCTTTGTTAATGGAGGTAGAAGATAATTGTGGATCATCCAGGACAAACTGAGCCCGAGCTGCAGCTCTCACCTGGATATAGTTTGTAGGAATATGCAAAGCAGCTTCTGGTACAGCAGAGCGGCAGCTCAATGTTTCAAGGCAAAGTTGCCTCTAATGGCAGGGAAGGGAGCAGAGAACTGTCCCCATTGACCATTGCTCACTTAAAAACTCAGGCATCACAGTTGTACAGACTGGAAGGGAATGAGTTACTGCTTACAGAGGAGGAAAGCATGGCCAGGCATTGGTTTGGAGCTGTGAAGAGCCATCAAAGGCTTCTAAGTCCCTGACTGCCTTGGGAATGATGATGGAAACAAAGCAACAGCCACATGCATTTTGTGGGGATTTGTCTGTGTTTGGTTGGCAGCATCACATTCACGGGGACCTGCATCTCTTCACTGCAGCAAACTGCTTTGCTTTAGCAATGCCCTCCAGGCTTCCCCTGGGTCTGTAAAGATCTCGGTGATGCCGAAGGGGGCAACAGCAAGGCAGGCCCTGGGGAGAGCTGTGATCCCAGTGGTGTGGATGTTCCCACTCCCACCACTTCCCACTGGATAGTGATGAGGCACCACAAGGAAGCTTTCCTCTGGGCTGAGCTTGTCACCTGTGTGTGTGCCATGTCTGCCTATGGGGGTTCAAAATGAGTTTCCCTGTCAGTGCTGAATTCTCCTCAACAGAACCAGAACAGAGCTCAACTGCTCTATCTTTTGGTAGTAATGCTCTTGCTTCAGACAGTCCCCATCCCAGTCCTTCAGGTTCAGTGTCTGGTGTTTGGAGCCCTTTTTGTGGTCAGAGTCCTTTTTGGTTTTAAGACTACAGTGAAAGTTTGGGCTCATGCAAAGAACCATTTTGGGCAAGAGAATGAAGAGGTGGAGAATGAGGATCAGAATGTGCCAGATGAAAGAAGAAAATGTGGAAAGGATCTGAGGTTGTGCCTAAACCTGGTGCTGCTCCGGGGCTGACCAGGCACTGGTGTTGTACTGTTTAATTTGGTTTCTGTGTGTAGCAGCCTCTTCAGAGTCCTGTCTGATCCCGCTGCCAGATCACCCTGTGATCAGCGAGTATCCTATGGTAAGTAAAGCCACAGGCAGGGCTGCACAGCCACGGGAAGAGATGGAGTCATAGAATCATGGAATGGTTTGGGTTGAAGGGGCCTTAAAGCTCCTCCAGCTCCAACCCCTGCCATGGGCAGGGACACCTTCCACTAGAGCAGCTTGCTCCAA